>CABEEJ010001716.1:80403-139907 GCA_901482245.1 Timema douglasi
GCTGAGGACGGGGAGATCGAGGTTCTAATCTCGGTCGGGTGAACTGGGGGGGGGAGGGGGGTTCCTAAACGGTTTACCACTCTCCCTCCACGCAAATGCGGATTCACTTCCTCTAATTCAACTTTCCCAATTCCCAATCCATTAGTGTAATTAGTACTTAGAGCGTATAACCCGAACGGGTAGTAAGACGCGGTGCTAAATAATAATAATAATAATAATAGATATCCCTTGGATGTTGAATTAAATAAAGTTCTACTGTATAATTGAATGTATATAATTTATAGTATTAAATATCCTAAAAAATTTATTTAAAATAATGTTTCAAGTTTTTTTTTCGTTTCGTGCTATCTGAAATAGGTATTCATTAATGGGGCAGGAATGATGAAGTCGTTTGAGATTTGTTTAAATGAGTGTACCAAAATACTATAGTTATCTCATTGTTTAGAAGGTATACGTTGGGTAAAAAAATAAACCAAACCAAATAAACCATTGACTAAATTTTTTTTTTTTAATGCCATGGCTCTGTTGTAATACCAACCGAGTGGCTGCCGTCTGTTTGCTATAATAGTGCCAACCTTAGCTAATAAATGCTGTCATATGGTCAGCACAACAAACCCTATAGCAATTTATCTCAGTTTTCTAGACCGGATATACTACTTTTTCATTAAAATAATTCCTAATTTTTCTCACTAGATAGAAGACCCCATTCCAGAAATATTTCTTCACATATAAATATGGAGACACTGGGGATAGAACCCGGAAACGCTAACGATTAAAATATAAAAATTAATATAATTATATACATTTATAAGTATTAAAAAATTTAAATTTAACAATATTTAGATATAGATATATTATTAGGTATATTTAAATATATGAAAATAATATTTAAATCTATAAAGTCAGTGGTGCATGCATTGTTAAAATCCACATGAGCTACGATACCGTCACTCGAAATGAAAGTTTGTCGACACCATCAAGAAAACAGTGTATCTATGTAAATGGGAAAATTTTGAAATTCAAATTTCATAATAAATGTATTTGTTTGAGTATAGCGAGTATTGTGTGAGATTTCATCTCGGAAAGTCATGACTCCAAACATGTATGCAAAGCGATGTTTAGTAGTACCTTGGTTTGCATATCTACAGTCCAATTTTCATAGGAGTGGGATTATAAGATAGCTAAAAAATCTACGAGATATACTCTCACATATTCATATGTAAATTCATTTAATAAGCAGCTGTCACGTTTGATAAATCATGGTGTTCAGCAAAACTGTAAATTATATTTTAAAATCCCTTGACTTTTTCAGATTTTCTAGTTCCAATATGTTTTTCAAGACACCGTATGTGTAAATATTAAGTATATTACTATTATCGCTATTTTTTATTATTATAAATATTAACTACTATTTTTTTCGGAATTATTCAACAATATATAGGGATACCTGGTGGTCTAGGGGTAAGATGTCAGACTTTTGTGCTGAGAGTCCGGGGTTCAATCCTCGGTCCCGGCATAGATTTTTCTGATTGCCAAACCCTTCCTTCACCTCTGACAAGAAGTGTATTAATCACAACTTGTGAGTGTGTGGAATTCCAGGCCTCCACCGTGGTTCAGATTCCACGTTAAGCTGTAAGTCCTCCATTTAAACTCACAATCACCCTGACATTACACATTAGCGTAAGTGCGTATAACCCGAACGGGTAGTAAGACGCGGTGCTAATAATAATGATAATAATACTACTACTACTACTAATAATAATAATAATAATAATAATAATAATAATAATAATAATAATAATTATTATTATTATTATTAGCACCACGGCTTACTACCCTTTCGGATATACGCACTTGCGCTAATGTGTGGTAAGGTGATTGTGAGATGAAATGGAGGACTTACAGATCAACGTGGGATCCGAACCACGGTGGAGGCCTGGCATTTTACACATTCACAAGATGCCGTGTCAGAGGTGAAGGAAGGGTTTGACAATCAGATAAATCTGTGCCAGGACCGAGAATTGAACCCCGGACCCCCAGCACAGAGGTATGACACACCCCTAATTAAGTATATTACAAACATTATATTATTAAGATTGCAAATTAATATAATAATACTTTGAGACACATACGTTCTGAAATTGTTTCACACTATGAAGGGGTTAAACCTGAAAGAATATCAGCCAGGTCCGACATCTTAGCTCCGTCGGTAACGTGTCTGTTTGCTGAACTAAGAGTCCCGGGTTCGATTCCTGGAATGGTAGAAAAGTTTATAATTGATGAAATGTGGGTTTCCCCTTTCACAATGATGAATTAATGGCCTGGAGCTGGGTGCTGTGTCTGGTCAAGATTTAAGTTAGTTTATAAGTATTGTGCTGATATAATCAGTTGGTTCAGAAAGTTAATGTTAAATATATCAGCCTAAAGCGATGGACTATCGTGTAGTGCGATCTAAGTTTGAATCCAACGAGAGCTTATGGAGCCATTAAAAAAAAGCTTCTGATACTATTTCAATTCAAAAGCGATGTGATACACAATATTTTTAAATTTCCTCTTTCTATAACGTAATCTAACTCGCGGGCATACGTATAACCACCCTTCAAATAACGATGTGTTGTAGATTGTTGGAATTACGATACGAAACTAATATATTGTCTTTGAAAATTGAGTTCTAGTATGTTCTACTGGGAGAACTGTCTAAAGAGATTCGCGGTGAATAGGAATTGAAGAAAAAATTATATTTTAATTATTGTAAATAAAAGTTGCCTTTTTTTAGTGAGTACGTAAAAATTCCAAAACTTTTATTAAATTCGCTGACTTTTCATCACCTTTCCCTAACCAGGCTAATTATCTGACATTTCCCGCTTTTCCCATGTTTTCCAAGTCACTGGACACCCTGTAGATATTATCAACACCTATAAAATAACATTCATAATATAGTTGAATGTTACATATGTTGAGCACAAATAAAATAAAGTATTTGTAATTTATAAATTACCCTTTCAATGAAAATTGGACACTATTCGTTAAGCCGCATAGGGCTAAATACTGTTGCGCTGATTTAAATGTAATCCTGTTTGCTTGGACCAAGGCCGTAGCCAGGGGGGGTTTTTGGGGGTTCAAACCCCCCCCGAAAGTTTAAAAACGTAATGTAATACTGTCTTATTTACGGTTTATAAATATCAAAATCAAGGCACAAGATAATATATAAGCTATTCAGCACTGTGCAAATTTTATTTTTATTTTGTGCATTGGTTAGAATAGACTAAGAGAAAATCTTGACAAAGGAAATATGAAGTATTATTGAGTTTGGGTGAGATTGTTGAAAGGGGGGAAACCTGTGAGATTAGGAAAAGGCAAAAGCTTTCTAATTGAAGGTATTTCCAAGAATGAGTGTCAAATAGGATGACAAAGCAAGAGGAACCTGAAGAAGGGAAGGGATGGATTAAGGGTGGGTGTGCGGAAGTGGGGGGAGGGGGGCTTTCAAACCCGAGCTCCTTGCAGTATAAGAAAATATAATTATCGTCAGTTAGAAAACAGTTTACCTGAATATAAGTCCGTCGTGCGTGTTTCAAAGTTTCAAATACTGGGACTTCTAGCTTGTGAATGTTTTTTGTTTTGCTAGTTTTGTGTGTAGTGTGAACTTATGTTAATTAGTTTGTTTTTTAGTCATATTTTATAGAGGTGCTTTCTCCGTGTGCTAAATTTATATGTATTTTTTGATATTGCCAATCTAACTATGAATTCTAAAAAACGAACAAAACAATCTAGTATACTTTCGTGGATTGGACCTTCACACGAAAAGAAAAAAAAAGAAACGGCAACTATTCCTATCACTCTTTTAGAAACCGATAATAACAAAGCAGGTAGCCAACCTAACAATGAAAACCTTTTAGATTCCAAAGACAACAATGGTAGCAAGTTTGAAAAAGAAGATATTTCATTGCTATCCTCAACAGCATCAACATCAATTGACTTAGAAAGTGGGCATATAATGGACATAGGGCGGTATGTTAATGTAAGTGTACGAGATTTACATCTTAAAGAAAAGCTAATATCTGAACCTTGGTTTCCTCCTGTAGGTTATACATTTCCGACTATTGGAAAACGAAATTTACGTTTTCAGCCTCATTGGAGTACCCAGTTTTCATGGTTAGTTTATTCAGAACTATTGAATGGCGCGTTATGCAAATATTGTGTACTTTTTTCAAATGAATGTGCTGGTAAGGGAGGCCACGTAAAGGTAGGAGCGCTTGTATCAAACAGTTTTTTTAAGTGGAAAGATGCGTTGGAAGTTTTTAGATCCCATTCCACGGCTGGCTACCATAAGAGATGTATCGAACTTGCGGACAATTTTTTAGATGTTCAGAAAGGAGCTCGTGTAAATGTAGTTAAACAAATTGACACTGGGTTTAAGCAGCACACTGAAGAAAACAGAAATAGGCTTCGTTCTATTGTGGATACAATTATAATGATGGGAAGACAAGAAATTCCACTACGAGGCACTAATGACTCTGGCCCTTTGCTTCCTGATGCCCCAGAACCTTTGATTAATGATGGAAATTTTCGGGCGATTCTCAGGATGCGAGTTAAGTGTGGTGATGTAATTCTCAAGCATCATATTGATACAGCTCCTTCCAATGCTGTTTACACAAGCCCAGATATACAAAATGAAATTATATACATTTGTGGTAAGATAATCCAAGATAGCATTGTAAAAAGAGTAAATAGCTCAGAGTGTTTTACAGTATTGGCTGATGAAACCACAGACATCTCTCGAGTTGAACAGTTATCGTTATGTGTTCGCTATATTGATAACACTGAGACAAATTCTGAGGCCAAACTTAGGGAGGATTTTTTACAATTCATCCCAGTAATTGATGCTTCTGGACGAGGACTTGCTGGCACTATTTTGGAGGCACTGGTTAATATTGGTATTAATTTGAACTTCATGTATGGACAGGGGTATGACGGAGCAGCTGCAATGAGTGGGAAACTGAATGGTGTGCAGGCTGTAATCAAAGAACGTTTTCCAAAAGCTCTGTATATCCACTGTAGTGCCCACTCTCTAAACCTTGCATTAGGTCACTGCTGTCAGGTACCAGCCATCCGGAATTGTATTGGAACTGTAACTTCAGTTGGGAATTTCGTGAGAGCATCTGCTCAACGAACAAATATTCTCAAAGAAAACATCCTGAAGAAAGCACCAGAGTCTAAGAGAACTACTCTGACAGCAATGTGTGATACAAGGTGGGTAGAAAACCATAATGCCTTATTGCGTTTTGTAGAGATCTATAATTATATCGTACACACACTCGAGGAAATTGAAGAAAGTAAAAACTCCGACACATCATCCAAAGCTTCCCGGCTTCTTAATACGATCACCCAGAGCGAGTTTGTAATTTCACTATGTGCAGCCAGTGAGTTATTTGCTTTGACTTTACCTTTATGCAAAGTTCTTCAAAAAGTTGACTGTGATCTTTCCCAAGCATGTGAGCATATCCTAAACATCACCAATGTTATATCTCATAAAAGAGAACACGCTGAAGAAGAGTTTCAACATATATTCACTAAATCATTGAATATTTTGTCAACAGTCAACAGTAGAATCAGTGTCCCACGAATAAATTCTCGACAGACACACAGAGCAAACATGCCAGCAACCACTCCTGAAGAATATTTCAGGCGTTCTATATATATTCCGTTTTTAGACGATTTTATCAATCAACTTGAGGAGCGGTTCAATAACAAAATAGATATTATTTCAAGTCTCCACAAATGTATCCCTAAGTACTGTGTTCAAGCTAATTTCTGTGACATTGAACCATGTATTATTTTTTATATCAAAGATTATTCTTCAGCAGATAATAACGTTGTCAAAGCCGAATTTTCCTTGTGGAAATCAAAATGGTGTATCCTATCTGAAAACACTCGCCCCTCAAATGCTCTTAACGCTCTAAATCAGTGTAGTCCTGAATTCTTTCCAATCATGTGTTTATTACTAAAAATATTAGCAACACTTCCTGTGTCAACAGCTACACCTGAACGAACATTTTCCACTTTAAAAAGGTTAAAAACCTTTCTCAGGAATGGCACAAGTCAGGATAGACTTGTAGGACTCGCGCTCATGTGTGTTCATAGAGACATAAATGTTGGCACTGAATCTGTCATAACAAGATTTGCACAGCTACCAAGAAAAATTAATTTCGCTATTTAGATTGCCAGTAGACTGGAAGAAAGAATGAAAAATAGTGGCGAGAGCTTATTCACTTTATATATATATATTCTAATCTGAAACGTGTATTTATTATTATTACTAACATTTTTTTAAATTTTGATAGTTTTTAATTTTAATCAACAACCTCTGTGTATGAGGTAGGGAGTGCCAATTGGCAATATCCAGGAAGTGATAGCTATTCCGAAAATTAACATTAACGCTACCTTGTTTTTCAACCTCTCAGTAAGGTTTTACCGCGGGTGTGAAAGGATATTAAAAGACACGCTAATTGGTCATCATTTCAATCAGTGGCAGCTTATTTTAAGTTGGTTAACAATCCAACCCTTTTAATTGTTTATAGACAGTGTAGTTAAGACTACATCATGTGAACATAGTTATAAATACATAATTTTGTAAATAGGATAAACCTAGGACCTATAAACTTGGGACTCTGGACATTCGAACAGCTACCAGATCAACTAAGCTATCAAGGTAGGCTCGCTTGACTTCCTAGTTCTTTATTTTTAAACAACTAATAACTTCTTAGCCTCTTCTCCCGACTCAATTACTAAGTATGTAGATTATTTATTTTGGGTCGAGATAAAACATAATCCAAACCTTTTATTATTAAAAATTAAGATTTATTTGTTTAAAAATGAGTGGTTTTAGCTAAGCTTAAATTGGTAGTGGGAACAATCATAGATTAAGTTTTCTCTCAATATTTTCACATTTTTTAAAAATCAATTCATGTCCATAAATACTTAGTTTTTTTCAATTTGTCTGAGAATGTATTGTTTATAAGTCATTCTGATGGCTTTCACACACACACACACACACACACACACACACACACACACACACACACACACACACACACACACACACATAGGCCTGTTCTTATTTAAAGAAAACTCTAAAGAAGAATGTTGGGTAGGAAGAACATTTTGGAAAATATAAACATATTTTGTTGCTGTCGAAATTGATAGCATTTTACTTTGTTAGTAATGTTAGTTTATAGATATTAATATTATGAAATTAATTGATCTATCAAAAGTGACAGCTGCAAATTATATTACTTGACGTATGCATTTTTGAAATTAAAAAAACTAAAAAAATCTTCCTATTTTAATCTTACTTAGAGGCTCGGTGGAACTGAGAATCTACTCAGAGCACAAAGAGTGCCATCTTATTACCCCCGCCACCTCTTCCCCCACACCAGGCCATCGGCCCACCTTTTCACTATCTGTGGTCTGTGTATTAAATAGATAAGAGTCAAATAGATTTGATCAGGCTTGAAATGCTTTTGTTTTAATTACAATTTTATGGGGTACAATTTTGGACTATGTAAGTGGGGGTGAAGACAGCCTTTTTATTTTTTTAAAAAGGTTGTATTAGGGGGATACAGAATTCATATTTTCTAAAACCATCCAAGTTAGTCTGTTGGACATACCTTCATTTAAGAAGTGTTCAATTTAAATTTAGTTAGACTAAAGTTAGAAGGCATTGTGTAAGTTTCTAAATGTTAGCTATCAATAGGCCTATTTGAATATTTGCCTTATTTTACTGTAAAAAAGAGCTTATAGAAGCATATGACTATAATATTGATATAGCAATCATGCCTCTCACTCTATGCCCCCAAAACCCCCCCCCCCGAAATTTTCGCCTGGCTACGGCCTTGGCTTGGACTAAGTGAGCTATTCAGTATTTACGCTAGTGTCTGTCAATATAACACTAAAACAATAAAATTTTCTGCTTCCTCCAAGCTATCCGCATATTTTTGCCAATTTAAAAAATCTAAATCGCCTTTGGCGATTTTGATTTAAATTCATATCTAAATACTTTTTAGCATTACAGACAAAATGTTGTATCTCATTTTTCCGAGAAATTACTTAGTTGATAAGCTATTTTGTATCTCAAATAGTTGCGGTGATTTTATATAAAAGGTATATTTCCGCTTTAATACATTCTCATAGAGAAATGAGAATTTCAATTATTTTTTTCCGTTAAACGGTGCCTGGATACCAAATGTAATCAAAATTGTTGGAGCAGATTTTGAGAAGATGCATTTGATCTATTTCTACCCTTAATTTTAGGGTTAGAAATTTAATTCAAAAAACTCCTTGGAGGAAACTTAAGAAAACCCTCGATATTTAGGTCAATCGGTAAAATGGTTTCGGTTCTAGTTCAAGATTCATACAAATAGTATTGCAAAAGTCACTTTATCAGCTTCGGGGGGTCACGAAACTTCGACATTTACCAACATCTCGTGTTTTTTTTTTTTACGATGGCAATACTTCTTTCTCCGAGGGGCTTAGAGAGATAGAGAGTAAAAAAAAAGTCTGGCTAGTGATATCACAAAAGAGCTTGTCTAGACTAATTTGGCGTAAAAGTAAATAATTAACTACTTTAAGGAGTAATAAAAAGATTGTGGAAGTTTGATTAAGTATTTCCGTGAGAAATGCTAAAAAAAAAAAAAGTGAACTTAATTTGAATAGAAACAAATAAGTGCTTCTAACTTGAGTGCTAGCTTCATCGTCTTCATAAGAAAAAAACAAACAAACTATGAATACAAGTTTCTAACGGCGACAATTTTGTACCGAAATAATATATTATTGTATATTTTAAAAAACATAAAGTTGTGTATTAATAAATAAAATCTTCATAAATAAATTTAATTTTTATTTTGTTTGTATTTGCCTGTATTGGTCTAAGCACTTGGAACTCGATTCTAATCCGTGACATTGAGACAGTTTGCTAAGGCTTTTAAAACCTTAAGTTGGGAATGTAGTGAACCAGATTTAAGGGCAGTGTTTTTGTAAATTTTTATAAAATTAATAAAATATATCACTCCAGTATAAACGTAGAGTTTAATTTTCTTCACAAAAGTTATTGAATATCTGTCATGAGCATTAGATGAGAAACTTTTTAAATTAAAAGAAAAAGTTGATCGATAAATTCCAGGAACCCCTTGACAGATATTCAAGAACCATTGAGGTCACCATGTGAATAAAATTAAATTCTATGTTTCTATTAAAGAATTATTTAATTTGTTTTGACTGAAACAAGTTTTAATTTAAAATCTAGAAGCATCTTAACTCGCTCTTCTTACACTACCATCTTAATGTAGGTAACTTTAAAAGTTTAATGCATTCTAAGTGTAACCTTCTTTTACAAGGCCGTAGCCAATGGTGTGAGGGGAGAGGTGGGATCATAGAATTACAACCCCTCCCCTCTTTACTCCCAAAAATGTTACCAAAAAAACTTGCATTATCTGCGATTTGAACAAAACAAGAGAATGCAAATTAGCTTGCTACCACCATTATAATGTCTAAGTACTTTTAAAAAAATATTTTTTGGGGGTTGGTTAATTATTCAACAAAGTAGGGTAGCCTATGACGAAATATTGATAAAAGTCAAATATGGTAATAGTGAATGTGGGGGAGGGGGGGGATAACTTTAGTCTGCAAAGACGGGCTCGCCCGAATTGCGCCAATTCTCTTAGCTCGGACCCGAATTGCGCCAAGAGCTTAAAAGTGCCCCCCCAGACCGGACCCGAATTGCGCCAATACCCCCCTTCCCAAGACAGGACCCGAATTGCGCCAACTGTGAATATAAGCAAATATTAATACTATGTCTGGCGGTAAGAAGGACACAAGTCAAAAAATATAATTTAGTTAACTATATTTGCTCGAAATCAATCACAATGTATAAAGGTTGAAGGTGATGTTGTCTCTTCTCGCACTCCTCCTTTAGGATTCTCATAGCGTCAATGTAGCAAAAAGCTTAAGAAAATGTTTCGGTGCGTATTCAAAGGTTCCATCCATTCACCCAATTTCATTCTGGCACAAATACTCAAGATTCGAGTGACAAGAAAATATCACGATCTCCTCCTTTTTTTCGTTTCTCAACAAAAAGTTTTCGTCTTGAATAGTTTTTATTTCAATTGAATCTATGGCAAATTGAATTTCTTCGGAAAATTTAGGCAACTTTGGCAGTGTTTTTAGTTTAGTGTGGTTGATGTTATTCCTGATACATTTATTGTCCTTGCGGGTCAATGTTTATATAGTTTTTTTCTGTGTCTGTACCTCTGTGTGGATTAACTTTGAAGGCCTTACTTCAATCTCTTCAGCTTTCCTCTTAACTGCGTTGCTAATGGATCTTCTGTTCAACTCTTGATCTAGTAGTGGTTCGTGGTTGTGTTCATTTTCAGTCCACGAGAAAATATTTCCACCATCAAGAGTGAATATTTTAGCATTGCAGTCCTTTTTGGTGCATCTCCACCTCTCTTACCTCGTCAACTTTAATTGATTCACCTGTCGATACATATATTTATTATAGACAATCAGAACTTTCCCTTTTTCACTATAAATCCTTTCCATATCAATAATTCTCGCTAATATTATCACAGTTCACACAAAACCCGAAAAAAAAAATACACCGGGACAGTCACTGTTTTCGAGACAATTAATAAGTATTGGACAGACGGATGTCAATACTACTGTTACAAGTCTTGTTGGGGGCACTTAGGGCGTTTTTACATTCCTTTACTAAGGGGAGGAAAGACATGAAGTGGCGAGAGCTTGTTTGCGATGGTCTTTGTTTGTATCATCCCCCCCACCTCCCTCACCGACTACCTGAACTTGACTTGGCGCAATTCGGGTCCGGGATTAGTAAACAAATTTTAATCCCTTAATGACTGGCGCAATTCGGGTCTGCCCGCAAAGACTAATGAGAGGGGGTGGATAGGATAAGTTTGTGAGGTCAGAAAGGGGAAAAGGGGGGAGGGGTGAATATAATATTGGACTGTGTAGGAGGGGTTAACTCAACCTTTTCTTCAAATATAAATTTTTAAAACTCCGACTTTATTAGAGAAATGAAAAAATCACTTATAAAATTATCCAGATTGAATCAATGACGGTGGAACTTGATTTGTTTTCGGGTGGGGGATTAATTAACAAAAAATTGGTTATCAGGAACTTGTTTCTCTTCCCCAGCCCCTCCACTCCCCCCTGCAAACGTTTGACGATTGGAAGACTTTTAGAGTGGTCTGTATATATGTAAAGTACTCAACTCGAAGGTTGGCTGGATCCTCAGCGGTTCCACCGTCAGCTGTAAGGCCTATGCAGCACTGAAGAGAGGAACTCCAACTAATATCGTTGTTAAGCTTCAGGTCTTATGGAGAAAAGCTTTATCTTCGCTCTCTCTCTCGGTTAACTGTTGCCAAATCCCCTAGCTCTCAGTTATGTCTGAAGGTGGTGCGCTGGGTTAAGAAGGAGCTACTGGTAAACTCAACTAACCAGCGTGGCGAAACTTGTCTTATACTTGAGGATAGATTGACCCTACGAAAGCGTAAGAATGAAAATGCTGTTCCCCAAAAGTAACCATGCAGTTTCCTCGGATATGATATCCTGTGTAGTTTCAATGAGACAGAACGTATTTGCACATCAGTCTGCCAATCCAACCGAAATATTTACATCTCAACTGACCGTAAAAGCGACACCTTCCCTCCATTCATCACAGGGACTGGCTGTATATTGAATGTTACTACTAGTAACCAACTGACCGTAAAAGCGACACCTTCCCTCCATTCATCACAGGGACTGGCTGTATATTGAATGTTATTACCAGCATTGCTCATACATCTGTTAGAGTGAACCTCAACTGGATGATTTTTAAAAATTATATAATTCTATAATGTAGTTTAAAGATATTTATAACGGTCATCATCTGATTTTTAAAATTTTAAAATTTATGCTTTTAGAAGCTATTTAAAGTTAGTTTTTTAATCACATAATATTCTAAAAAATAAGAGAGAAGTGAAATAAATCTTGAGGGAGAGGAGGCAAATTTATTCCAGGTGGAGATATTTTTTTTCAAATGGCAATGCACCCCCTCCCCCCCCCTTTCATTATGATGCCAATTATATATTTATTTAAGAAGTGCTCAGTTTAAATTTTCAAAATTGGAAATTGAAAATGAAATTTAAATTTAAAATTGGTTTCTAAAAACGTTTAAAAAATTAGCAATTTAATCCTGCCCATCATAAAATTAAAATGTAGATAGCTTCTAGAGGCATTTAATTTTTGAAATTTATATTTGCCTATGGAATTTGGGGAGAGACAGCTCTATTCATTTCCCTTAGGATGTTAACTTAGCTCTGAACTTGTTCGTTTATCTTGAAAGATAACAAGCCTACCTTGACTGGTTCAACTATGGCGTAGCTTATAATATAAGGCCATAGTATAATCCGTCAAGGTTAAGACCTTACCTTTCAGGGTAAATGGATGGTAGAAACATTAAAAATGTTTGTTTGAATTCATAATCAGTCTTGGTTGATCTAGGTCTGTTAAGGCCCTTGGGCCTGTCTAGTACAAGTCTAAAACCTATTTTGTGGGATGGTGGGTGGGAGGGTGAAAGGCGTGGTTTGGCCTCACAACCAACCAAAGTATCCTTCCGCGCCAACAAGAACAAATGGATCATGGAAACCGTAGATGGTGCTAGCTACCAGACAGGTCTTGCGGAAAAAATCATACGTTTGGAAATATTAATTTTCTCAAGAACGAGTGAAATTTTTATGTTAATATTTTCAACACCTCTCCTTAGATAATGTATCAATGTTCATTAGGTGTTACATTTTATTATTTTTTCGCTATGCAGCTGGCAGTTTTCTATTGAAACATGTCAAAATTATTGATAATTGATCACTGTTAAAAGTATAAGTGTGTATATAAAAAGTATAACTTAATCAACATGCTTCTATTCTTGAACAGTTTCCGAAAATAAAATATCAAAACAATAAAAATTCTTGAAGATAACCGTTTGTTCCCATGGCTCTGCATTTCCACGCCAAATAAAAAGGGCCAATCGCCTTAATATTATAGTCAACCTACGTTAGACAGGCCTAAACAATAATATTTAAATAATCCTTGTGTTAAAACGTAAAAAATAAACTGAGTGTTCTCGTGGTCGACAGTATAAAGTTTTGCTTCAGAACCAGGGGGTTGGACTCCAGTAACTGACTCCAAATATAATTGACTCTGTATGTGTATGTATATATATATCCTAGTATCTTGGTACAGTCCAGTTTTCATAGGTACTTATCTGTCAGCTACTTAGTAAGTAGCCAAAGTTTGTAAAACCCTGATTTAATCGATTATAGATCTATTTTTAAGACACCTTTAAATAACTCTTAAATGATTGAGTCCATAATTTATTGGGAGCCCTTCACAAAATTTAAAGTTCAGAGTAAAAAAAAGAAGTATTCACCACAATATGTGTCACGCAACCCGGCTAGATATTAGGTATCGATTGTGTGATATGCAATTGTCTACTGTTATCTTATCGAGAGGAAATATTACCTTGTTTCATGTCAAGAAACCAAGAGAAAAAAAAGAGAGTATTTACTTTTATAATCGAAACAACCATTATAAAATTTATAAAAGTAATGTCACAAATATTTGGTATTAATTCAGATTTCAAATTCCACTCGACAAAGCAGCGTTTTTCAACCGGTGTGCCACGGCATACTTGTGTGACATCAAGGGTCAGAAGGTGTGCCTCGGGAGTTTGGGGGAAGATCAAAAAGAAGCGCAAAAATAAAAATTGAAGGATAAAAGTGATTGCAATCGAACTTGGATAAGTGAAAAAACCAAACTCTAAAGTGAGACTAATCGCCAGGCCACCAAAACGCTTTATTAGCGAGAGTATCTTCCAGGGAATGTAACGCAATTGTGCGTGTTTTGACAGGTCACACAAACACACGCGTGTTTTTTTTGTTTCTCTGCAAGGGGTCAGGTCTGCATTAGTAAACAAAGACAAATTAGGTGGTAATTGTCGATCGCTGAAGGAGGTGGGTCACGTCTTCAGGATGTCTAAACAAAAAATCGAAGTGTTTTCATTGAGTGAAAACCTCTGTAAATGAGATAATCTGCTTCTGAACCCCTATCAGTGAGAAACCTCTAAGTCAGAAAAAAAAAAAATTCCCGGTCCCTTGAACTCTCGTTGATCCAGGTTTGACTGTATTTTCAAGTCCGTCAACATTGTTTTAAAAAATAGAAAAATTGTTATAATTTTAACTATTGAATTTATTAAAACGCAATATTAATACTAGTTTTTTTTATTGATAAAATCTTTCCTTAAAAAAACTAATGATGTGCCCTGAAAATTTGAACATCTTAGCCAGTGTGCCGTGTGTTAAAAACAGGTTGACAATCGCTGCTATAGAGAGTATAAAATATGAATGTAGTTACCAATTATTTTATTCAATTCAAACTATTAATTGAAATGAATTGATTATATTAACATTTTTTTAGGATCGAAGTATGTCACTCTCATAATATACTGGATCGCCGATGACCGAGAACCATGGTCGAATCCCGATTGGAAGGGTGTTTTTTTCACTGAATAGTTTCCCACTTTCCCTCCAAGAAAATGTGGTTCCTCTAAATTCAAACTTCCTCATTATAGTTTGGTCTATGTGAGTTTCCCGAACGTGTAGTAAGACAAATTGCACAAAAATAATAATATATATATAATATATAAAAGCACCAAATATGTAATAATTACGCTAATGAGCTAGGAGTGAGGAAGGTTGAGTTGTAAATGAAGTGGACCCGCATTTGCGTGGAGGGTGAGTAGAAAACCATTTAGGGAAAACCACTCTCAGTACACCCGATCGGGATTAGAACCCCATTATCCCTGTCATTGGCAATCTATTCTAACATGAGTGACGCCTTAGACAGTGTGGTCAACTAAGCAAGTAATGTGTCAACAAGCATTTGAAAAACATCGATGTGCACACAGACTAAGGTATCAATCTTGTCTTGTTTGATTTTTTAGTTGGTGGGGCCGGTGTTTGAATCTCATCCGGGAGGACTGGGATGATTTTTTACTATTCACCCACCTCGGTGGCGTAGTTGGCTAACGCGCTAGTCGTATTGAGCTCGACTGCTGAGGACGGGGAGATCGAGGTTCGAATCTCGGTCGGGTGAACTGGGGGTGATTTTTCCTAAATGGTTTTCCACTCTACCTCCACGCCAATGCGGGTTCACTCCCTCTAATTCAACATTCCTAATTCCTAATCCATTAACGTAATAAGTACTTAAAGCGTATAACCCGAACGGGTAGTAAGACGCGGTGCTAAATATTATTATTATTATTATTATTATTATTATTATTATTTTACTATTCCATTTGTGTAAATATGTGAACAATTTTTTTGGATGAGTAGAAAGAAGCTGAACATGAAATAAGTAACCTATCAACAACCTATGCTTGTACATGTGTCACGTGTACGTACCTTACCACACATTCACAGGAAACTATTAACTACTCACACGTGCACAGCAAGCTATTAACTACATAAGCGTATAACCGACAGATAGTAAGACGCAGTGATAAAAACAAAATTAACCACATTACTCAGTCACGGAAACCATTTATCCACATCACATGTGTACAGGAAGCTATTAACCACAACATACATTCACAATAAGGAATTAACAACACCATACATTCACAGTAAAGAATTAACAACACCACAAGTGCATATAAAATTATATTAAACAATTAACACGTTATAATAAAACTATAAACTGCATTACATATATACAGGAAACTATTAACCACATCACACATGCACATGAACCAATTAAACACATCGTACATTCAATGGAAACTATTAACCACATCACACGTGCACATGAACCAATTAACCACATACATTCACAGGAAACTAGTAACAACATGACACGTGTAGAGGAAACCACTAACCAAATTACACTTGCACAAAGAGCGTAAAACTAATCAGACTCACCAATTGTTTGTTGACAGATGCCATGCGCGACGAAAACGATAATAAAAAAAAATTCAAAACAAATCAACACACTCTCCCAGTCCTAACGAAAAGGAAGACAGCAAAGAAAGTATTAATAATAAAAGAAGAATCGTTAAGGGAAGTGGGAAGAGGAAATTGAAACGTAAAAAAATAAAGAGAGCACGAAGGGAAGAAGACACACGTCCGATCCGAAGAACGGGCTAGCGAGTAGCGACTGAGGTAGCCACCGACAACTAACTACAACTCGACCGACGAACGATGATCACAGTCCAACGCTAGTGAGCGTGTAGGTGGGGATGTTTGGAAGGGTGGAGGGGGGGAGGAGGGAACAGATATGCGCATGACCTCTCTCTTTTTCTGTCTTTCTCTCTCGCAGGTTTGCGGGAGTCCCCCGACAGAGGCAAAGACGATCAATGCTATCAAGCCCTCTCCCCCTTTTTAGGACTACCCGGGCTTTTTACTCGCATGGGGTTGCTTGCTTTTTGTCTACCACTTGCCCTATTGCCCCCCTCTCCCCTTTACAAATCCCCTCGGCTCCTCCACCAAATCTCTTTCTCTAACACACGTCTATTAAATTCTTTAGACCCCCCCACCCTCCTTTTTCCTCTCCCACAAACTCTCACGGAACTATTTAACCTTGTTCACGACTATGTAGTAACATAAATATTAGGGGAGGGGGGAAGAGTCCCCCTAAATTCTATCAAGTTTATCTAAGGTACTCTTTATGGATTCAATAACAAAGCTATTATATTTGTTAGTTACGGTTATATCCTCAATCTAAATATCATATTCTTTAAAATGAAAGTTACACCTGGACGCGGGAATTACCGCTGAACTACCCAGGAATATTCCCATATCTAGGGTCATTCTTCATTCATATTTTAAGGCAGAATCTGGGATGGACGTGTGAAAATCGGCAGTGACATGTGTGTGATCAATTAAGATAGTGAGCTATCAGATAACGCAGCCAGCCACCTTCGACTCGGGAGGGTTTTATGCTGACAATTGTAAAGTTATAACTGTACGAGTCCACATATCATGATGAATTAAATAGCCAAGCTATTATATTTGATGATCACTGTTATAGCCGCATTTAAATATAATATTATTTAGATTGAAAAATGACACCCGAACACGGGAATCGAACCCAGGTACTTTGTATTCTCCCGCTTAATCCGAATTTTAGATAATCCGAACAGGCTTCAGTCCAAATTAAATCAGATTAACAAGGTTTTAGTGAAAATAATACAGTCGTCTTTAATCCGAATTTTTCACCCAGTCCCGTGAATTTTGTATGAAAATAATGTTAAAAAAATCGTGGATAGCACAAATTTTGTTTTGGTTAATTCGAACTTTTCCTAAGTTGTAATGTACTGTGCAGTATTGTTTTCCTATTTCTAGTTGCGGTGCAGAGTTGTTCTATTTTTGGAAACAGGGGAGGCGACGTTGGAACGCGGTCAGTGCCCTTCTTCACGCCCCTCCCCTTCCCCCACTCACCCATACGTCTTTGTTTACACGTACAGTTCTGTACTCCGTTAGTCAAGGTCAAACCTCTCAAGCGGTTACGTGTGCTGTTCTTAGTGATTCGGTCGTAGCGATATTCTTGTGACGTGCAAGCTTAGTTTGTTTTGTTTTTTAAATTTTAGTTTTGTTTATTACATACTGTACAGTAGTGTGTGTCGTAATGTCACTGTTCAAGCCATAGTCCTATAAACAATTAACTTTGGCCGAAAAGTAGTGGTGATAAAGGAAGGGAAAAAGGGACCTAAAAGAAATCAGAAATTGCAATGGCCTTCAGAATCCCCCCTAACACATTTTAAACATTTTCGAAAATATTTTTTTATCAATGAACATAAGAGTGGATAATATAGGAAAAGATTAAGAGTACCGGAAAACCCATATGTGGAGTGGTTCAAACAAGCGCGAGACAAGAAAGTCTCAATGAGTGAGCCTCTTCTTAGAGCAATCTGAATTAGGAAAAACAGACTTCAAAGCGAGTGCAGGGTGGCTAGAGGGATTCAAACAATGAAACGGAATTTCCTTCGAAACTATATGTGATGAAAGTGATGCTGTTGATGTGCGTTCAGCTGATAATTGGAAGGAAGACTTGGAAGAAATGATCCAGGACATAGAACCGAAACACATTTTTAACGTCAATGAGACGGGGCTTTTTTTTACAAGTGTACTCCTGACAAGATTCTTGCATCTAAAGGTGAACGGTGCAGTGGGGTAAAGCTTAATAAAGATCGAACAACACTGTTAGTTGGAGCAAATATGGATGGTTCTGAAATGCTGCCGTTGTTAATGACCCACGTTGCTTCAAAAATGTAAAATCGAAGTCGGTGGAATACGAATCAAATAGAAAAGCATGGATGACAGGTGATCTGTTTGAAGAATTGCTTTTAAAAATCTACAAACAGTTTGGCAAACAAAATCGGACAATCCTTTTATTCATTGAAAATTGCACTGCTCATAGTAGAGTTCCCCTTTTGGAAATTTATAAGGTTATATTTTTCCTGCCAAATATGACATAAGTTATTCAACCTATGGACTAAGGAATAATTTAGAACCTGAAACATTTCTACAAACGATTGTTGGTCGAAAAAATTCTTTCTTGAGATTTATCTACTCAGAAAATTTCGCTTCGCGTTATTCAAGCTTCAAGAATATGTAAGCAAACGTGGGACCAAGTGAGAGTTGAGACCATTAAGAACTGTTTTAAAAAAAGATGGCTTGACAAGAAAGAAAATGCCGAAGAAACGGTGACTGAAGCTGCACCAGCTTTTGACAACTGGGAGGAAGTCACTCCTGATCCTCCTATCTCTTATGTGAACTTCGTCAGCGTGGGTGAAGATGTGATATTGTGTGGTGAAGCTAGTGATGGGGACATCGTCGCCGAAGCTCTCAACAATAACATCCAGGCTGAGGATGGAGTATCTGGTGATGAAGAGGACAATTCTTCATTCTTCATTAGTTCAGGAAAGGCCTATCCTGAGTGCGGTACAAGCCATGGAACATATCCAAGAACTCGTGCGTTTTTTTTAGTTGCAACAATGTAAGTGATTCGATTTTCCAGTTAATAAATCAATTATAAGAACTAACTACGACTAAGAGATTTAACTCAAAAAAACAGATTAAAATCTCTGACATTTTAAAGAAATTGTGAACAGATTATGTCCAAATACTTTATTTAAAGTTTTTGAGCTTGGTTGCAAATTTAACTGTGTTTCTTCTCAATTCCTTTTAAGAAACTTATTTAATTATAATTTTTGTATCGTTCTAATTTTTTACTGTTCACTTCAAGTTATAATATCAAAACCACAAAAAAAAACCTGATGATTTGGTAAAATATTATCAAAGCTAGCCACAATATTAAAAAAAAATCTAAATGGCTCTCCAAATATTTATTTGTAAGAAGAACCAGATACAGTTCATTCGCCATAGGAGTGGTGGTAGCTGACAGCTATAAAAAGCTAGCAGCTCTACTCTCATGTATCTATCCGCCAAACCATATAGTCTGCAAGACCATATGCTGGACTACAGTCATTGTTGGAAGTCAAAACTTTCACAACAAACCATTAGTTTTTAGTTTATTTCTTTAAAGCGTTTTTACATGATTGAATGATGAATTTATTAAAATAACTATTTGGAACAAATTTTTTTTTTTTTGTGAAAGTGGCTTCTGTAGTTCACTTAAAAATGTTTTTCAAATGAGAGGTTTTAATAAGTTACGTTATATTGATAAATTATCATAGTAAACCAACCGAAACCAGGGTGGTTAGTGACGTAATACAAACCGTATTTATTTGTGTTCACTTGCATGTGTTTATAAAATTTAAAACCGTTTCAATTTGAAACATTTTTACTGTGTAAATATACGAAAGAGTTTTTCTCTAGGTTGTAAAAAAATCGATTTATTTTGGTGTCCAAGATACAAATGTGAAAATAATACTTTTTAATTTATTATTTCAACCTACTTCGGCAGCCGCATGGTCTATGGCGTCACTATCATATAAGATTAGACCGCCGATTACAGGGAGATGGGGGTTAGAATCCCGGATGGGTGCAATGAGGAGGTTTTTTCACAGATGGTTTTCTGATCTCCCTACATGAAAATGAGAGTACACATTCTCACTCCCTAACTCACTAGGGACGGGGAGATCGAGGTTCGAGTCTTGGTCGGGTGAATTGGGGTGGGTTTTTCCTAAATAGTTTTCCACTCCTCCCCTCCACGCAAATGCGGGTTCACCTCCTCTAATTCATCCTTCCCAATTCCTAATCCATGAGCGTAATTGGTACTTAAAGCGTATAACCCGAACGGGTAGTAAGACGCGGTGCTAAATAATAATAATGTTTATATATATATATAAATAAATATAAATATATATATATAAATAAATATATATATAAATATAAATTTATATTTATATCTATATATATATATATATATATATATATATATTATTCAATGTACTCGTGTATCTTTTGTTGGCACAACCGCAACACTTTTGATTGATAATATATTATTTTTAATAAAATCATTATTCCTATATTTGTGACTTTCGAGCAATGTTTGCGATAAAACCATATGCTAGCAGTCGGTTACCACCACTCCATGGTGAATGTATTTTATACATATTGATTTGACCTGTACTAAGTTTTTCTATAGTCTTTCTACTCACCAGTATCTACCTACATGATATAGTATTACTGTACCATTGTGTTAATATAATTAGTATAAGCTTTGTTTGAAACCTGTTTGTTTAGCCATGTTTTCACCAGTAATTGTATGTATACCTAAAGCTTGTTTTTGTTTACTCAATATTTGCGCTTGTTTATTCAATATTTGTGTTTGTTTACTAACAGTTGCTTTTTATTATTATTATTATTATTAGCATCGCGTCTTACTACCCGTTCTGATCATACGCACTTGCGCTAATGTGTAATGGTAAGGTGATTGTGAGATGAAATGAAGGACCTACAGTTTAACGTGGAATCCGAACCACGGTGGAGGCCTGGACATTCCACACATTCACAAGATGTCTCGTCAGAGGTGAAGGAAGGGTTTGGCAAACAGATAAATCTTTGCCGCTACCGAGGATTGAACCCCGGCCACCAGCACAGAAGTCTGACGCCTTACCCCCTGGACCACCAGGTCACCTCCGTTTCTTTTTAAAACGTTCTATTCTATGAACACAATGTATGATATTTGGTGGCAGTGATAATATAAAATAGATTTTTTTTTTTTTTTTTAGAAAATTGTATGTGATAACATTCTAACAGACAAACGAACATAAATTCAACATCAAACTATACTTCTAAGCCAACTTGATGAATACAGCCTCATTAAAATATTAATACTCGTGTACCAAATAAATACAAACTAATGTATTTTCATCCACAATCATTCTCCTAACACCGGTTCAAAATCTAGCAAAGAAGTCTTTACAATCGGCCACATCTTGTGAATGTGGGGAATGCCAGGTCTCCACCGTGGTTCGGATTCCACGTTAAACTGTAGGTCCTTCATTTCATCTCACAATACACCCTACCATTACACATTAGCGAAAGTGCGTATAACCCGAACGGGTAGTAAGATGCGGTGCTAATAATACAATCGGCGATTAATCAAAACACGTTGGGAAACAAGAGCCAATGCATTCTCCCCAAATCATTCAATCACATGTTAATCAGAACTCCGAGACTTTCCTCAACTAAAATAAATTAAATTACCTAAAATATAATAAAATATTATACTGAATTCGTCAAGGAATGTTTCAATAAAATGTGTAAAAAGTTGTAGAGAAAAAGTTATGTAATGCGTAATACGCAGGGACCAAATTTTGATGACATTCCATCTTTCTTTTTATATAATAATTTACAGACAAAACAATGAATTACATAAACTCTGTTCATGATCCTTGGTTTCAGAAATATATTTTTATGTATGTCATTTTTGGTCACTTTCATCATTTTAGACTTTTAGGTAGTATTTTCTTGGTCTAAGCCATTTTTAGTCAATTTTAGGGATTTTTGAGTAATCTTAAGACACTCATGTTGAATTTAAATAACATGGTATCGATATTTTTTTTATAAATATATACATTTTTAAATACACCGTTTTGTGAATAAGAAGGTAATATAGGCCAAGAACTGTGTATATTCTTTGCTTGTCTAGTTGTAAACTAAGAATATTTACACTAGTGAGGGAAATATTAGGAAGGTAGACTTTTAAAATAAGTGTACCCGCATTTGCGTTGAAGGAAAGTGCATATCCGTTTAGAAGAAAGATACTTCGGTAAACCAAGCCAAGATTATAACCCCGACCTCCCCATCTCCGGAAAATTAGATCAGATGAGTCTGACACCTTTGCCCGAACCCCCACCGGTGCGACTTAGTTAATATGGAAAACTAAATATCTCAGCGTAAGGAAATTTGCATGCTCAATAGACTAACCGTTTATGTGATTTGGACTTAATAAAATCTATGGTAAAAGGAATGGCTCGAACTTACATTCATAAAAAAAAAGTTCACGTGACTCTGTAAGATAAAATAAAAATAAACTTTAAATTGTGTCTATTGCATTTTAATACTAGGGAATATCCAGAGATACCTCACAAAAAATTCAAATAAATATAAAAATATTGATTTTTCATACAAAGATGAAAGAAAGATCTCGGAAATATCTACTAAATAGAGTTCACATTACACGATCAGATTAAAAAAATACTATAGCTGTCCTTGGTTCCTCTATAATCAACATATATGGAATTAGGAAGATCTCGGACTTACTTACATAAAAAAGTTCACATGACCCGATCAGATAAAAAATATAAAATATAAATGTGTCTCTTACACTTCAATACTACAAAATTTCCAGACACCTAACAAACATTCATAATAACTCCAAAAATATCAATTTTTCACATAAAACTCCCCGACTATCAATGAAAGGTTCAGAATTACCTACTTAAGAGTTTATATGGCAAGATCAGATAAAAAAATATAGCTGTCCCTAGCTCTTCTATGATCAACATATATGGTAAATGGAAGATCTTAGACTTACATTAAAAAGTTAACATAGCCAGATCAGATAAAATATAGAAAATTTAAATGGTGTCTCTTACACTTCAATACTATAAAGTTGCCAATGACATCTAACAAACAATAATAATTCCAAAAATATTAATTTTTTGTATAAAATTCTCCTAGGTAAAAGTAAGGGCTTGAAATTACCTCCTTAAAGAGAGTTTACATGACACGATCGGAT
Source organism: Timema douglasi (assembly GCA_901482245.1). Lineage (NCBI taxonomy): Eukaryota > Metazoa > Arthropoda > Insecta > Phasmatodea > Timematidae > Timema > Timema douglasi. Next base: position 103,726 of record CABEEJ010001716.1, read on the forward strand.
AAAATTAATAGCTGTCACTGACTCTTCTATAGTACACACATAATTATTCAAATAAATGGTACGACATTACTTACAAACTTTCCCAAACGAGTATATCTCCTTATTTTCATAGGAAAAGTCTTTTAGAAAACACAAACATATTTTTTGTGGTAAACATTGGTAACATTTTAAAATATTACAGCACTACAAATGTATAATGATGTATTTTGTATCTCAAATGGTTATGTAGATACGGGCTCAAAATTGGAAAGCTCCACAAATGTACAGCCCCAGTAATTTTGATGCGAAAATTTAGGTTCGGGATCACATAAAACTTAAATATTTTTTTTAAGCTAAAGGGCAAAAATATTCACGATAACAATACATTTTCTTTATAATGAGAAAGTTACAAAAAGTTTTTCTGTTTCATGAAAACAGATATTATATAAACTATTGTTTGATTACGATATTGTTATGAATTAAATAATAATAAAACCGTTCGGGCTATACGCACTTACGCTAATATGTAACGTCGGAACCGAACCACGGTTGAGGTCTGGCATTCCACACATTCAAAAGTTGTGATTAATACACATCTTGTCATAGGTGAAGGAAGGGTTTGTCAATCAGATAAATCTGTGCTGGGACCGAGGATTGAACCCCGGAACCTCAACACAGAAGTCTTGACACTTTACCCCTAGACCATCAGGTCAACAATTTAAAAAAAATCCGCTAAAACAAGCATCTATTAAAAATAAAAATCAAGAAAGTTTTCTACTCAAATTAATTGTATGCATCATCCATTCTTGTTTACATCCTGTGTGAACGTATGATACGTCACGTCCTATTCCATTCACAGCGACGCTTCTTGGAACAGACATTCTAGACTCTAGGACACGCGATGACTGGTCTTTCAATTTATTCTCTATTTAGATTATTTGCACGACTTTCAAACTAATGAGATTCTACAAAATACAAGATAGACAGATACCAGCATTTAATTACATTATTGGCATCCCGCTTCGGCGGCTGAATGGTCTAAGGCGTTATACTCACAATATGTTGGACTGCCAATGACGGACAGATCGGGGTTCGATTCTTGGTTGGATGTACTGAGGATGTTCATTTTTCCCCCCACTCTCCCTCCACTTTAATGCTTTACTACCAGCCCTGTAACTTGGACAAGCAAGAAAGCCGACTTGGTCAATTTTTCACCTGATTATGACCCGCTCATGTATGAATCTCGTATACGTAAAGTGCTAAGTATTTTGGGAATCTTTATTACGATCCAAAGCGACGAGGATACACCGCAAATAAAATAAAACTATATAAATTACAAGTTCCACGCAATCTATAAATAGCTAAAAGCCCATACGACTCTCTGTAGATTAAACATAAAATGTCTAGCACCCTTCGCAAAGAAATCGATGGCTCCCTCCCTCCCACAAGATACAGGTCTATAAACGCCACTGACCAAAGTGTAAATATAGTAAGAGAATGATAGGTTTTTTTTCTTCACTAGGAAAGCTTTGCTCTTTTCGTGTCCAGAAAACGAGTCTGTGGTAGTGTATATATATAATCATATAATTATATAATGTCGGTTGGCCAAGCGGTTTCATAACAGCGCGGGCTGGGCTGTCTTCGACACGCGAAGCCGCCGACATTGACATTTTCAAGGATGAACTTGAAACGTCGACCCAACAGGAAAGCATGCAAATGAAATATCTTCATGCTCGTTTCATTTTTAAAGAAAATAAAACTTTCACTAGTAAAATAAAGAGTCAAGAACTTTTGATTTTAATTTAACTTATAGGTATGCTTTCAGGGACAATAGGGTGCCACACATTAAGGTTTTCCAAATGGTGGGATGGGGGTGGGTTGGAGTCTTATCTGCTGGGGGTGTGGCACCCCCTACCCCTCCTAGAAAAAAAATTCAAGAATTTAACGTTGTAGAAGAGAATTTTGGATTATCATGAGTCTCAAATGTTTGCAAAAAAAAAATCTGAAAGTTAATAAACAATAAAATGTAGTTTGTAGCTGAACCAATTGAAAAGAAACATATTTTTCATAAATTTATTGAACAGAACAAAATTAAAAGAAATTTGTTGAAGAGGGAATTAGAAGAAATCTACATTCTATCATTTTTATCTCGGTTAACTCTGATATCGATGATACAAAGTTTTTGATGGCAAATTGCGGCCAAATCCCAAACACAATTTATTTATTTTTCAAAATGCTGAAGAGTGATTATAGGGGCTACGGGGGTGTTCCACCCCCCTCCCCTTTCCCTCAACCTCCATATACGTTGCATGGAAGTCGACAGGAATATCTTCGCTTACAAAATTAAATAAGAACAAAATTCAGCAAATCATGAAAGGTTAGGTTAAGTTAGGTTGGGTAGGAACTATATAAATTATGGGAGGATTCAAAGCTAGGTTAGTAGTTCTAGGCTATTGAACTTGGACTTATTATGATCTCTTCCTTATGTTGTCGTGGAGGAACTCAACCCTCTTCCCCCTCCTCCTGCATCAGCGGAGGATCTTGACCCCCCACCCCAAAGGGGAGTAAATTGACTCCCCAAAAGTGGAGGAACTAAATAATGGCATTAAGGGGAGATAAAACAAGTTTTCGTGAAGGAACTCAACCGTGCCCTTTTAGGAAGCCTCCCTTACTCTTTAAAATAATTACAATATATTAATACAACTAAAGGCTATGAGGTTCGATGTCAACAAGCGGTGTTGCCATATGGGGCTCAGAAGCTATAAGTAGTGGCGGTCGTTGGATTCACCTACCTAGTGCGCTTCTGCGATACTCCAGGGCAATAATTTGGAAACATCCATTGTGATAACAATCTTAAAAATCTGTCTATTCATGAGAAAATAAAATATGTTGGTGCTCAGCTGTTTCATAGTTTGTGTTGCAGACAGTGGCGGCTCGTAGCTAGAATCAGTGGGGGTGCTACTATAGAATTTTTTTAGCCTTTGTTTTAAAATTGTGTAAAAGGAAAAATAATGTATAAAAAGAAAATTTATTCAGGAACTTGATAAAATCTTAACAAAAAAAGACCTTTTTACTTACTTTAACTTAAATTGTTACAGTTCAAGCTTGATCTATTCATTTAAAAATGAAATCAATTTTTCTTGTTTTAATTTGCGCAAAAAGATCAATAATTTTCTCCTTGATCTCTAGATGACAATTGAGGAAATTTTTCTCCATTGAAAGTACTGCAAGCGCATTTAGTCTTTCTGTTAAATAAAATAACCCAAAAAAATGAATAAAATATCTGGAATCAAAATAATAATCTAATTATACACTCTTCTACACTTTATCACATTCAAGAATATGGTATATGGTTTTTAAGCACAACACACACTGAGTAAAAAAAACTTCCTTCCACCATCACGCCAGAGCTGGCACTGCGAGAGCAACAGTGCTCTCTCTACCTGGCAGTCCCACCTTCCTCCCCAACCCCATCCTATGTGCGCATGCGCAAAACAGTCAAACACCACGTCGCTGGCACTGTGAAGCACACAGCTCCATACAAAGATTTTTGTATCTTTTTCATAAACTGGAGGATGGCTACTGAAGTACTGACATTGGGTTTAAGGAATATATATTGTACCACAAAAATAAAGAAAGAATGAAAGAAAAAATGACTCATTATATTAAATGTTATTGATAATATTAAGTGGAAATAGGGGGTGCTGCAGTTCCGCAGTGCCTATACACGAGCCGCCACTGGTCGCAGAGCATCATTGGTCAGCGTAAATTTCTGATAGTACGTAAATTGCTGTGCCGCTCAAGCAGATTTTTCTGTTGTGAGCCTATCAAAAAATAACTGTATTTGTTAAGGAAACCTGAAGGCTAATTCTAGAACCCTTTTTTTTTTTTATCAAGAATAGTCTCATAACTCCGCAAATAAAATTAAAATGTCATTAAAAATGAGTTAATGTCTCATTTTCACATTATTATTTTTTCTCGTTGTGTCCCTCCCGATCAGTAATGTCATAAAAAAAAGGAACCACTGCCCAGTGGGGCCAAATATAAAAAAAAATGTTAAAAGTTGAAAAAGGAAGTTCCGATTTCGGAGATTTGAAGTGGTGGGTTAATTTGAGTAATATTATAAAGGTCAAATTCTANTCCAGTTAAAGTGACCCTAGCTCGAGCAAGACGTGTCGTGTTCGGAGCCGAGTTCTTCAATGGTTTTATTTATGTGATATCAATAAACAAATGAGTTGTACAGTGAACGTAAAATTGCAACGATTTTTTTTTAACGTTGAGAAAAGTTTATGAGTTCTGTAGAGTTTTGCGACCAGACCTATTATAGGTTGTAGATTCAACTATTATTTAATGAAAACAACTAAAAATCTGCTGCTACTAGCTGCTATTCTGCTGTTGGTGCAAGTTTTTGTAATTAAAAACAAATGTCCAAAGACGCTCAAGAGTCTAGTAACAAGTATATTAAAAAGTTCGGACAAGATTTTACGAGAAAATGTTCCCGAGTGAAATATATGGGAGATTTTTTTTACTCTTACTATTAACATCAGATTCATTTATTTCTAGTCTACGTGAATTACCTCGAAAAAAAAAAATTAAATCTTTGGTACCAGAAGCATTGTTATTAATTGCGCCAAGTATTAGAGTAAGGGAAGCTCCAGTTATGTTACAGTTGAATCAACTGACTGTGGATCAAATTATTCTTCTGATGACGATGCATAGTTGTAATTGACTCTATTTTTCGTAAATACAGGTTTATTTTGCACTTTTCACTTTTAATTTCACTTCCTTTCTTCATAAGCAACTACGTATTTAGTAAGAAATTTAATGTTCATCTTTAATACATAACTAAACACTCAAAAAAGTTTTTTTTAAATAACTTCATATTTAGATATTAGAATTTTGACAACATTCTCGATCTTTCTTTACTCTATTGTCATTTAGAATTCGAATTTTAATTAACAATCACTGAAAAGGGCAGAATTTAAATTTTAGTCTGAATAAAAGTTTTTTTCTATATAAGTTGACCATATTGGAACTGACATTTCGATTTTTTTTAAATTTTGGCTTTGGATTCGTATTCAGCGACTTAAAAAATCCCCGGGTACTGAGTTTTACTTAAATTGGAAATATTTTTGAAGAAATTTCCCACCATATTGAATCCGCCATTTTGTTTTTTCAAATTTTTATATTGGATTCGTAATATGCGACCCCAAAAACGCCCGAGTACTGAGTTTCACCCGAATTGGAAATAATCGACTTTTGGCCAGCTTTTTGGGATTTGGCCCCACTGTGCGCTTCAGGTGAGGGGTACCCCTTGAGACCTTACTTGAAAAAATTATCCCCACCCTTTTCCCTTCACAATACTTTGTAAACATTAAGGTCTCCTTTAATAATGTTATAAATTTATCAATTTTTAAATTTAGTTTCTTTAAAATTAAAATCTACATCTCTGTTTTTCATTCGAGATAAATTATTTAATTTATTTAGGTTCGACAAAGTTTTCTATTTTATCACCGCGTCTTACTACCCGTTCGGTTTATACGCCTATGTCCTAATTAATGTATCTAATTTGTTAGGGATTAGGAAGGTAAAATTTAGAGGAAGTGTAGCAGTATTTGCGTGAAGGGAGAGTAAGAAAAACATTTAGGGAAAACCATCCTCAATACACCCGACCTAGATCGAACCTCGATCTTCCAATCTTCGGTAGTCTACTCTAATGTGAGAGTAGTGCCCTAGAACATGCGGTCACCGAAGCAAGTCCTCAATTAAAGATTTCTTTCTTTTCTTTTTACCTAAGTATTGCGCAATTTGCACAGAGGTTTGCTGGTTAACAACTACAGGCAATCATCTTGCGATTTCTTAGTTTATTTATACTCTCAAAGGTATCGGCTACTTTAACTACGTCTGCCTCTTTTAATTTTAAACTTTGTTTACAAAGACAGTTAAGACGAGCTTTTTTTTTAAAACTAAAACCTTGATTCTAAATATCAGCATAGCTGAAGGCGATTGTTTTTTTTGTTGTTTTTTTGCCATCATAATAAATGTGACCTTGAACAGTCATAAAGTCGAACTTTACGTCTTTATACATGCCTAGTTGGTATTTATGGCTTTTTTTTAAAAAATAATGTATTTTAATTTAAGTCTTATCCTTTGACCATTACCTTTTGCCATTCATTTGTTTTATATTAAGATTAAGTATCACATGTTGTTTTAGTATGTAAAGGTAACTTAAACACTTTTCTATACACAATTTTTATTTCATATTTGTTACAGGGTTATAAACTAGAAATTCACACAATGGCAAAGAACAACTCAACAAAAGAAGATTTTTTTAATTGTTTTAATAGTTCAATAGGTGACCTGGTGATCTAGGGGTAAGGTGTCAGACTTCTGTGCTGGCGGCCGGGGTTCAATCCCAGGTCCCGGCACAGATTTATCTGATTACCAAACCCTTCCTTCACCTCTGACAAGACATCTTGTGAATGTGAGGAATGCCAGGTCTCCACCGTGGTTCGGATTACACGTTAAACTGTAGGTCCTCCATTTCATCTCACAATCACCCTACCATTACACATTAGCGTAAGTGCGTATAACCCGAACGGGTAGTAAGACGCGGTGCTAATAATAATAATTAATAGTTCAATCCTCCCCCTCATAAATATTATTAGTAATGTGTTTTTTATTCTCCTCAATGCATAAGTTAATCTCTTATTGGAGTCTTAAGAAATGCCAAACACCTACAGCCTAATATACATTTAAAAATTAGAACACAAATTGATTAAAGGGATTTTTTCTATTTAAAGTATTTAACGTTCACTTTCAATGCCAACTAATTGTAATAAAATTAATGTTAGTCAAATGTATGTGTACCGCGTCTTACTACCCGTCAAGGCAGTCATTATATCTACATTAAGGATAAAGAAGGTAGAATTTAAAGGAAGTGTATCAGCGTTTGCGTGAAGTGAGAATGAGAAACCATTTAAGAAAAAAAAACGTGTTTTAGTACAAAACTAGCCGGAATTTGGGTCTTGACCCATCGGAAAATCAGACCAGACGGGTAGGGTGACTAGGGTGGTGGGGGGACGGTGGAACTTGATACTTTTGCCCACGTGGTCACCCGTGCGAGTTTTAATAAATTAAAATGTGAAAATTAAAGGTACTGCCCTATTTTTACTCAACAAAGAGATAGTAATAAAAATAAACCCACTTCGGTCCCCCCATTATCTAAAACGTCATTATCGCCGATGACTGGAGCATAGAGGCTCAAATCCCGGGTAGATGAAATGAGTGTTGGTTTTTCTTTCAAAATGGTGTTTACTCTCCTTACACGCAAATTCGGGTACACTTCCGCCTAAATTCCACCTTCTCAAGCCCAAACACCTTATCGTAATTAGTCGTTCAATCTGAGCGCGTAACAAGAATCTACGGGGAGATGTGGGTTCGAATCCCGTTCGGGTGTACTGAAAAGGCGGTTTTACCTAAATGGTTTTCTACGCTCCTTCTACGCAAATGTGGGTACACTTTCTTTAAAATTCAACCTTCCTAATTCTTAACAAAGTAGCGTATTTTTTTTACATGGATGTAGAACCCTAACAGGGTATTAAGACGCGCTGCAAAAAAAAATCATTACTAAACCCTCTCAGTACTATTACCTCGATTAATAAGGTGACGACCCCCGACCTTAAATACAAATTAAACGATATATCGACTTACCTGCTGTGTTTCCGGCACGGCGCGCGTGGCACGTCTACGTCATTCTCGCCCCCATCCCCGCGTACAGACAGACAGACAGACACGTGCTTAGCAAACGCACAGTTCTGCTTAACGTTTAACGATCACCACTGCACACGCGACACGGAACATCCACAGCAGACCTCCCGTTCAGATCGACCGCGACTCTTTACTGAAGGTTGTTCACTACCGGTTACACGCGCTCGCTCGCATACACAGACACACACACACACACACACATACCTGGTCCGGCGACCATACCTTGTCTGGCTTGCAGCTGGTATTCCTTCTATGACGACAACGCAGGACAAATCCGTCATGTCCGTTCTGAGGCATTCAATGTATGTTATCAAAATACCAGGGACATACAGAGGATGGGGTTTTTTTTGGGGGGGGGGAAGGCTTCAACCCCTCCCCCTACACCCAACCATCACCACCACCATACATACCATAAGAATAGAAGTATTTTTAATATGGCATATTTGTTTCTAAGTTTTAGTATGTAAGAAGGTTTGAAGATAGTTCTTTAAAAAATCAGATAGTTGATTTATCTTTTTAAGGGATGGAAATTAAATTATTTACATTTTTGTCTTATTACCTGTTCAGGTTATATGCATGTATGATTATTATTCTACTGGGGTAGGGATTAGGAAGAAAGCATTTTAGAGGTAATATACTCGCATTTTCGTGGAAGGAGAGTAAGAAATCATTAAAAATGTATTATTATTATTTAGAACCGCATCTTACTACCCGTTTGGGTTATACGCTTTAAGTACTAACTACGCTAATGGATTAGGAATTAGAAAGGTTGAATTAGAGGAAGTGAACCCGCATTTGCGTGGAGGGAGAGTGGAAAACCATTTAGGAAAACCACCCCCCAGTTCACCCGACCGAGATTCGAACCTCGATCTCCCCGATCCTCAGCAGTCGAGCTCAACACAACTAGCGCGTTAGACAACTATGCCACCGAGGCGAGTCATGATTAAAAAAACAACTTTAATATATCTGACTGGGATTTGAGCCCCGATCTCCCCGTCATCAGCAGGCCAATCTAACATCATAGTGATGCCTTAAACCTTTCAGTCACTGAAGTGTTTTTGATTAAAATGGAAGAACAAGTTACTTTTTCATCCTCTTTGTTTTACTAATCGTCCTGGCTATTTGTACATTTACAATAATAGAGTAAAGATGAGATAGGTAGAATTTAGTGGAAGTATACCTGCATTGGCATAAGAGAAGAGTGGGGAAATGTTTGGAGGGGGTGGGGGGGGGGCACCCATCTGGGATCAAAAACCAGATCTTGTTAGTGGCGAACCAAATCAGGCTATACCAATGCCTGTGTATGAATACCCACTGATGCGAGTGACATTTTTACAAACTCGCTTTAAAGTCGAGTCTTCTACCTCCTTCGTCAGCTCCCAAAATTTTCTTCTTTCCTGCAATTCATCAAATATTTGAAATTCTTTATTAATAGAGGCATTTAATGTGTTTTCTGAGACAACTCAACTCAGCGCACAGTTTACAAAGCAACAGTCAATCTCCATGCCGGCAATTAATAATTGTGAAAATGCTAATTTCAAAAATTAACAAATTTCCCAGCCATGTTGATAATTAAATAAGGGAATACCGGCTTCAGTGGTCGCAATAATTTAAGGCGTCATTTTCGTAATCAGGGGCGTACCCACAGGGGTGGGGAGGGCCTTTTGGGGGCTGAAGCTCTCCCCGCTCCAGCTGAAGGGCCTCCCCCAGAAAATTAAGAATATTACAAAAATACGATTATAGTTATTTTCACGTAAGAGCATAAAGTTGTTGATGTCACTGTAAAACACTAGAAATGAAGTCTTTACTATTAGTACATAAAGTTTTGAAGTGGGTAAAGTAATTGAAGTTATTATTTTATAGCAAAGATATAAAATGTTTCAGTGCTTTTTCTGAAAGTGCTTTGTCCTGGCTGACGAGAAAACTAATATAAAAATGAATTTCCAAATTCTCCTCTCAAAGATTTGGGCTCATGGGGCATGGCCAACCCATCACTTTTCAACATCACTTTCTCCGGGATTTAATATGGTTAGCCATCTCCCTTGTGTTTGGTAGAGCGCAGCAACTTACCCTTTTATAATATCTAAAAAAGATATAAAGTTATGTCACAGATTCCCTGGACGATCTCGTAGACCCCTTTGTACCAGCCTTGGGGACCCTCTGCGCGTCCGCAGACCCCACTTTGAGAACCACTGTAATAAACTAATGCACTAATGACTAAGTTGAGTTGGCTGAGTTAGAGGGATTGTCGAGATAAATTCTGATTTACAGCAAAGTCATGTGATCTGAAGCTGTCATTTTTCAAAGAAAATATTGATACCTATGTAATAAAACTTGACAGGGGGTGAATCCAAATCTTAGATTTTCTTTCAAATCTCGAATCCAAATATGAATAGTTAAAATTGAATCAAGTTGTTACCACTTGGTACCACTAATGTGTCATAAAAAAAAAGATAACCCTTTTTGAGTAAATTGATTATATTAATATAATTTTGTATGTTTTTGTGATTTAAGTAAGTGCTTAAAATTATGATTTACATTAGACATTCATAATTGTATTTGCGATGCTCTTTTGAGATTTTTATACATCTACACTGTACCAATAAATTATAGGTTTCAAGGATTATTTATTTTGGTTTATATTTTATACATAATTCAAATTTTAAAAAAAACAACTAAGTTTGTTACTTTGAATTAAAATCTTTATTTTATAAACTTTAATTTTTTTTTTAAATAACATTGTATAGTATAATTTAAAGATATTGTAACATTATTGGTACTAAGGAAATTTTTACAGTAATAAAAGGTGTTAGTTTCAATATTAAAATATGCACTGAGCACAAAAAAAATATAATAATAATCATAAAACAAAGGCACTTTATTATTATTAAAACTGACTAGCACAGAGTTCGATGAAACTTTAAAATCCATAACACTGTAACTTTATACAATATGAAAAATAGAAAGATATTATTAATATACAATATTTAAAGATATTAAAAAAATTAAACGTGTAGTCTTAAAGTGAAAGACAAACAATTGAAAAAAAATATGAAAAAAAAACCCAATACAGATAGGGGGCTGTCCATAACTACAAAAGCATATTCAGGGTGGGCTTTGTGGGGGAAGGGTTGGGGAGGGGAGGAGAGAACAGTAATGTTCTGATGGGACCAAGAGTAAAAAAATGGGGGGAGTAAGATAATGCATGATGTCACATTACAATTGGAAGCGTTCTGTATTAACAAAACCAACAATTTGGATGCATATATACATGTATAAACAAACAATGATTGACAAGCTTGGCGATCACATATGAACACATTTCAATAAAAGGGTCATATAGGCTCTACAATTAAAAATACTATTTGAATAGAGGGCAGTCTTCTGTGATGTAGTGATGTAATATCAAAAGAGGTTTTTCCACAAAATTGGACAATGTGTGACAAGGGAGTGAGGGGTTGTAAAAACGTTAGCGTGACATAGTTTATGGAAAGCCTCTTATTAAAAATACATATCACATTTGTAAATAAAAACTATATCTAAAAATGACATATTAAAGCGAAAATTCATACCAATCTGAAAAGAAAATGTCTATTTTTTCTGCATATACTTAACATATCATGAGTAAAAGTACCCAACACCTACTGATAAAATGTTTAATTATAGGCCTAAACAGCATACTTACATTCTCTCAGATGGATTTAAAACCTACAACATGGCAACCTTAAAGTGAAAAAATATCTATTTATTAAGCTTAGTTATCAGTAAATGCACTTTCATATTAGTTGTTAGTCCTAATCCACAATGTATGTAAACAGCAATTTCTGTGTGTAATATAATTAACTTTACTTAAATTTAACCTATTTACACTCAGACTTTATACACACATAAACATCCACCAGGACATCTTTAACACATATTTTCAGGATCCAAATTTTTAACAACCCATCTAGTTTCATAAATAATGTATAGCTTAGGTAGGTAATTCAGCTCAACCTGCTTCGGTGGCTGCATGATCTAAGACATCACACTCGCAAGAGACTAAACTGACGATGACAGGGAGATTTAGGTTTAAATCTCAGGTGTAGAGAAGAGGTGCTTTTTCAAAAATTGTTTTCCACTCTCCCTTCATGCAAATGTAGGTAAACGTTGTCTAAATTCAACCTTCCTCATCCTTAGCTCATTAGCATAAATAGTTGATATGTGTATAATCTGAACAGGAAGTAAGACTGGTGCTGAAAAAGAATGCAGATTAAACTAAGCGCTTTGCATTGTGGTGTGGATCTGTCATTTACTTTAGAAACCAGTAAAAATGAGACCAGTAAACCCATTTTACAATAAGTAGTTAAAATTTTTATAAAATATTAATATGAGATTTATAAATTTTTTTTGCCAAATTCATTGCTGTAAAGTTGAGAAGAGAAAACATCACATTTTCTTAGTTTTCTGGTTGTAACATAATCGTGTATCTATTAGCCCGGTTAATCAGCCGTTTGTGGTGGTTCGTTATGTGTACAGTTAATTATTTTTGTTTACAGCAATTTAGTTTAAATTAGTTTTTGAGTTTTTAAGGATGGATGAACCATGAAGAATATTTGAGATTCAAGCATTAAAAAAAAAATCAATTCTGAGATTCAATAAATATTGAATTTATAACTAATAAGCTGCTTATTGTTGGTTCAGACCAAAATAACTATAGGACAAACTTAGCAACCACGCCACAGAAATTCACTTTTTTATCTAACTGAATGACTGTTACATTAAATATGTTATAATATTTTTTTAAAAATTTTCAGCCTTTGATTTATTTTTTATGGCAGCTCAAGATTTAATGTAACCAAAATAGTTATCACAGCAATGTGGGAAAATTAGGCTCTTATTTTTATAATGTTCTTTAAAATTAAGAGCAGAAAATAAATAAATTGGATTTGTCTTGAATAGTGTAACATCCCTTATTAAATATCTTAAGATTGGAAAGTTGATCTAAATACATCTTGCTTCTTTCAACAAAAAAAATAATACAGGTGGAAACTCTTTAGTCCGGCAACTCCCGTGGTCTAACACGTTTTGAATATGCCGCCGTTAATTTGAGGGGTGGGCCACCAATGGGATGCTATTAGCAGCCGAAAGGCGACAAAGTATTTTACACCTGCAGCCGAGTGTTTGTTTAGGCTTGTATTCAACCCTTAATTATGTTTCCCACGAGACCAAGTGTTGTGAAGTGTGGTGCATTATTTCCTGTTTTAAGCTCTCTACATTTTAAGACATAGAAATGAGTAGAGTGAATTCTGTTGTCTGGTACTTGTCAGGTCACAAGGGTACCGGAATAAATCATTTCATCCTGTATTAATAAATTTTTTTCAGACTTTCTTGGTTTTAAAACATTGTGCCTGAGGAATTTTATATATATATATATATATATATATATAATGAAGATGTCCTGGCGAGTTCCTGGGCTCCATAATAAAAACCCAAAGAATAAAAATAGCCAATAAGTAACAATTTTTCAACAAGAAAACTTAGATAAGCAAATTAAATGATTATTCAGTTTAGTTTTCTCAAATGAGTTATTTTGCTGTTAAATTTTCTAACAAATTATTTTAAATAAATATTTAGTAAAATAAACCAGTAGGGGTGTCCAAAGTCCACATTTTCAATTCCAATATTATAATATGAAATATTTCAGAAGACAAATTGAAGTTAAAAAAAAATTTATGCTAGAATTTTTTTTAAATATTGCCATTATTTTTATCTCCAAAATAGATTTAATTTTTCAAAATGTCAGACTCCATCCAAACAAGATTAGCATATTTCCTCATAAGCCAATAAATTAAGTCATTATCCCAAAATGTAATTTATTATTTTGATTTATATCACATGAACATGTATTTGTGATGTAAATAACAGCACAAAATGATATAAAAAATAAAGCTAAAATACACATTTATGATTTAATGATTTTATTGGCAAAGTTTCGTAATTGTCGAATCCAGGTCAAAGCTGAAAACTATTTGAAGCAGGGTCAAAGTTTTTTAAACTTTGCACACCCCTATAGTCAGTTGAAATGCAAGAAGTTCTTGCTAATTGTCGAGAATAGCTAATGTATAAATGTAATTAATTGTTAAAACATTTTTTTCTTATAAATTAAGTGATTATGACTCATAATAAAAATAGGTTGATTAAAATACATCACTGAACATGAGCATAATATGATATTAAAAAAACAACAATCAAAAGCTCCCAAATTAATAAATAACAATATAAAATCGAGACAAGAGTAATTTTAATAGTAAAGATTTTATGGATGCAAACCAAACTTGATGCAATCACGAAGAATATACACATTAAAAAGAAAGCTTAATCTCAAACCATAATGAAATCCACACTTGAATATACAATATTAAAAAAAACTCTACATTTTATATATTATGTATATGTAATTAAAAAAATAAAATGGCACCAATAAAATTTGAGATTTTTTTTTACAAAGACATTTGATATTATATACAGAGGATATGTAAAGTATGAACAACTGTTCTGATATAATAATTATCCATTACCATCACCAAGAACTAACAAATACTGCTAGAAAACAAACACGTGCAAAGTAAGTATTGCTTTTGTGTCTGAGAAACCGTTATCAAAATGTAGTGACAATATTAAAAAGCACTTATCTACTATCTAAAATCACAACAAAATTCAGGACTTAAAATACCCAAGTTATTATTATTATTATTATTAGCACCGCGTCTTACTACCCGTTCGGGTTGTACGCACTTACGCTAATGTGTAATGGTAGGGTGATTGTGAATACTTTTCCAAACCAGGATTCTTATAAGATTGAAAACTCATGAGCATAGACATTTCTAGTAAATATAAATCCAAACTTTGTCAAAGTAAAAATAGGAATAGTAGGTTTCTGGCTTGCAAGTTGACACCTCACTAAACAAGCGAATAAAACTCATGTGATGCTTCGAAAATATAAACTGAGGACACATGACACAGCGAGGGAGAAGATACATGGTGACTATTTTTTTATCGACGAAAAAAAAATTCCACCCCCTTCACTACATCCTGCGCAGTGCCAGATGTCCATCTTTTTTTTTATAACTAGCTAAGTTGATTCAATTTGTAAACAGATGACTATAATAAGCTACTATAATCTACTACCATTGGGTAATATGAATTAATCACTCTTTGTCTCATTTGCTACAAACTTACTTTATACTTTCAATCGAAAACAGCCACACCATTTGAGCTGAAATTTTGCATGTCACATGAACATTACTCAGACGTTCGATTAACATATAGGCTAGTTAAAAATAATTATACCACTTAACGTAAACCATCAAACCCCAATCCTCCTCCCCCCCAATAAATATATCTCTGGGGCTATGGAGTTGCCCTTTGGGTGGGGGGAGAGGTCGCCTGGATTTAACTTTAAAATATTTAAGGGTAGTTAAATTTTGTATCTTTTTTTTAAAATCAAAAA
Source organism: Timema douglasi (assembly GCA_901482245.1). Lineage (NCBI taxonomy): Eukaryota > Metazoa > Arthropoda > Insecta > Phasmatodea > Timematidae > Timema > Timema douglasi. The sequence goes on from CABEEJ010001716.1 coordinate 118,967, forward strand.
AACTGATATATATTAATTACTGATGAGCCACTAGTAAGCAACTATTTAACTATTTGATGACTAAGTGTACAGATAAGCTTCAGTGGATAAATGTTCTAAAGTGTCTCACTCTCACATCCCGGTCTGGTGTACTGAGGTAGCTTTTCCCTAAATATTTTTCCACTCTCCCTTCATGGAAATGTGGGTGCACATTCTATAGATTTAAAACTTCTTCATCTCTAGCACATTAGTGTAATGAGTACATATACGAAACACGGGGAAAAAAGTGTATACCAACATTATGACTGACCTTGAAATGTCAGTGGATTTTATTTTAGCACTGCTTACTACCTGTTCTTGTCATATGCCTATGTACTAATTACGATAAAAAGTTAGAAATGAGGAAGAGAGAATGCCAATTATAGTAAATTTTGTTGATTTAAATTTGAATTAACGACAACCCTATTCCAAAAGATAAAAACAAAAAAAAGTTCCCTTAGTCTAAGAAATGTATTTCCCTCAACCAAATAAAATTGGTGCAAGATTTGTTTGCACCTGCTATTATAATACCCATATTTTGACCAAAGCCAAAACTAAATACTCTATTTAGTGACGCTTTGTAACGAAACCCATTTTTTATTTAATGAAATCAATCTTTTTATTTACCATAAATCAGAATTTCTACTTTCTAGTAATCATGATTTTTACAAGTAGATTTTAGAAAAAAAATGATAGTTTTTTAACATTTCTTCTAAGAGAAAATGAATCCTAAGGCACATTTTTATTGTGTATTTTGTTAACTCTCAATAACTCGACTTATATTTCTAGCCTAATTCATCTCCAAACAAAGCTTGATATTTATTATAAAACTATAGATATATTTTTCATACGTTTATTGTATTTTACTTTGTAAATGTCATTTTATAGTTGTGATTAGAAAAACAATGTTTGCAGAATTATTTTTTTTATCAAAATACAAATATCATCATTGCTAAAATATCAAAAAATTATAAATGAAAATGAAAATATTAAATATAAATAATAATTTTAGCTATGAAAGAATGAATGTGTCCAGATGTTTTATTTACTATCTAGTTTAAAGGGTTAGTAATACCCGCTTATATAAATACTGAAAATTACACTTGCTCAGAGCGACCGCTAGGAGTGGAGATTAACAAAATTATAAGAAACAAACACATTTACATAAAAAATGGCAGTGCTTATTATCAAAGAAAACATTATCTCATTGCCTGCACCTCCTGTATTATCCTAACGTTTAATTATAAATAGGCCGCATCCAAGATCATGGCAAAATCCCTTCAAATTTAAAAATAATCTAAAAAATCATGAAAGTTACCACAAAGTGAATTAAGTTGCGGTTATGTCAACAGCAATTGAGAGACCTAGTCTAGATTCCGCCCGTGCTAGTCCGGAACATCTTGTTTTTTACTCCGCACGCCAATGTTTTGCCTATATAGGTATACTTGGAACAGGATGATGATGTCTATGAACACTTGCAGACAACCGCACAACCAGAACTGCAGGGGCAAGTCGTTAAAAATAAAGTACGCCGTCTTAAACGTGTCGCCCATCATCCACATAACTACCATCTTGATACTAGAAACAGTAATAAATATCGCATTATTTTAAACCATTCCTGTGTGAGAATAAACATATTGACTTTGGGAGATTTTTGGGCGGGAAGTTATGATTTCATACAAGAACAGGAAGAGACAGGGGGAAAAAACTTAGAAATAATTTTCCACTTTAAGCTTATATATATATATTTTTTTTCATATTCATAATTATAGTCTAAGCTTAGCCTTTCATTCATTCCAGTAAAAAAAAGTAATTTGATAGTTTCCATTAAGTTAAATGTAGTGATAAATGACAAAAATACTTTTGAATTGAGTCAGAAAAAAGAGATAAAATTTTTGTTTCAGTTGCAGTTATGGTATGAACAATGGATTTCAATTTTGTAACTTTGAAAAAAAAAATTAAATGAGAAAAATATGCACACACAAATATTTTGTGTTGATTTAATTTAAGATCATGAGTTTTACAAATAAAAACTAAATAATATTTTGTTCAACAAGTGTTGAGTAAGGTTTTTGATGTAATGCCAATTAAAAAACCTAGGTCTAATGCAACTATTTTAAATTATTTATAATAGTATATTTTTAATCAAGCATTTTTGGTTTAAATATATATTAATTCTAAAAATAAATTTCAAGATTGACTTAGAAAGTTTTTAAATGAAAAAACTCATAGCATGAATTTTAATAAATAGGTACAGTTAAATATCAAAATATTCAAACTAATTTGAATAAATAAAAATAAGCCACTTAAGAATAACAAAAATATTTCTTAGCTGAGTTATGTTTAGTCTTAAATTTATTCAGAGACGGATATTTCTCACAATAATTGTATGCAGTGTAACTATGTTATTTAATGGTGCTAGTTGTATTGTAAGGTAGTTAACAAAAGCGAGTTAAGTTTCGGGTAACCATATACATAGGACAAACCTTTTAGAAAATACAATTTTGGTTTTAAGCAAACATTATTAGCACATTTTACTACACAACCTGCTTCAGTGGATGCATAGTTTAAGGCATCACTCTCGCTATGGACTAGAATGCCAATGATAGGGAAATTAGGGTTCAAATCTCTGTTGGATGTCAATTAGTGACAAGTCCAGCTGGTAAAAGGTCCAGTTATACAGAAATGAACCAGTATTTGACTGTAAGAAATGGAGAAAATACACTTAAGCTAATTCACCCTCAACGCAGCTGTACAAGAAGAAGTGTGCACTTTCTTACCCCTCGGGTCAGAATCAAGAAGCCTAATAGTGTGACCTGTAGGCTATAATGGTAAAAAAGGTCCAGTTATACAGAAATGAACTGGTATTATTTTCCTGAAAGAAGTGAGGGAAAAACCTAATATTGATAGACCCTATCATCAATGCTGTATGATAAGCCGTATCCGCCTGGGTCAGACTCCAGCAACTTAGTATTGCGACATGTAGGTCCTGCTTGTAAAAAGGTCCAGCTATAACCCCCCCCCCCCCCCCCCCNACTAACCGGTGTTTGCCTGGGTATATAGAGGGAAACCACAATGTTTATGTCAGTTCTCGTCTGTACAAAAAAAAAGGTCTTAGGTTACGAAATAATTAACTTGCCTCATCCCTTCCGTAGATTTGTTCCTGAGATTCCTCAGTAGCTGAGGGGCGCCGAGCAGGGCCTCGGTTAACACAGCCAAGAAACCCACTGTCTGCACGAAAATGTGGTGCTCGATAAAGAGATACATGAGGAGCGAACAGGCGATAGTGAACAGTAACATGAAATCAATGTACGACATGAAGTCTGTCCACGCCCAGAAATAACGTTTGTCAAAATCTGAAACGGAAACACATACTAGAACAGATATTAGCTTATAGGCAGTCATACGAACGACACTAAACTTTTTTTTTTTTTCATTTTTCAAATATAATCAAATCCTAAAACTATTCAAAATAGTTGAAAATAATTTAAGTAAGCAGAAACACACACAACAAAATGGGAGGTGGAAGATATTGTGGATATTTAAAAAATGTATCTCTCGTAGTTTTAAATTTAAATGGGTGTTAGATAGGAGTGTGCGAAGCTTCAAAACTTCGACTTGGCTTTGAAATGAACATCAGTTTTGACTTTGCTTCGAAACAAATTCTGGCTTTGAAGCTTCGTCAGTAAAAACGACAGCTAAAATAATTGATTTGTGTTCAATGATAGCCATTCTGAGCTCTTTTGTACGTTACATATTAATATTTATGTGGAAAAAAAAGCTGAAGAAATTGAATTGCATGTTGTGATAGTAACCTGATTTGTCAGAGTAGTACGAAATATAACAAACAATTGTACAATAAAACATTTCCAAAGAAATTTTATTGCATAAAGTAATTTAAATAACCACAATATATTTTTCGAGCATAAAACAACTAAAAGAAAATATTTGAACTTTGACCTGGCTTCGAGAATATTTCATTTGATTTGAGTTTGTTTTGAAATGAAAAAGTGAACTTTGTACACCCCTAGTGTTAGATGTTGTTTTATGTCAAGTATACAGGTCAAAATTAGTTTGATCAACTAAAATAATGCAATCTTTTAATATATGTTACACAATAAGAAAATTCAAGTATTAACGAAAATTTAAATTTAGTTTTGTTTAAAGTGAGTTTGATAATTATGTATATTTAACCTGTAAGATAAACAAACATGGTAAAGTAGCTTAGTTTTGGATTAATATGTACACAGTATTTACAAACGGTCCAATGTGTTTTATTTAATTACCAACAACTGTAATAATTATTGTTAGAAACCACTAAAATATATACAGTGAGATACCAATTTGTAAAACTGAATCAAATTTTGTGATAGGGAAAGAAGATGTTAGTGTGGGTTAACAGTCCAATTTTCATAGGAAGGATCTATAAGAAAATACAGTATTTTTTCCATCAAATATTGTTAACGTTTGACTATTTAAAAAAAAAATTTATCACCACATTTTACTATCTGTTCAGGTTATAGGTACCTATTGTAATTACTCTTAATGGGGTAGGGATTAGGAAGAAAGGATTTTAAGAGGTACTATACCTGCATTTACATGAAAGAATAATGTGAAACAATCTAGGTAAAAACCCACTCGGTACACCCGACCAGAACTCAAACCCTAAACTCCCCGTCATCAGCAGGCCAGTTTAGAACAGGAGTGAAGTGGGTTTTATAAGTATTGATAACAGTTATAGATAATATAACTTGACACTGACATATGAATATATGGAAGTAGATCAAGTTACCTTTTTAGATGTCAGAAAAGACCCTTTCTGTGAAAATTGAAATACGTATGTATATGAGTATTATATACAAGCCATTACCGGGCAATGGCAATATGTAAATATAGTGTCAAATATTAGTTCATACTCTATCTACTTTCATGTATTTATACACCTACTAATGTAGGCATGTACTCTACTATAAGTGTCAACCAGATATCAAACTTAATGCATGGGTACCTGAAAAAAAGAATTGGTGGCTTTTATAACTGTATTTTATAGTGTAGTGATGATCTCACGAATCGGATATAATGTGCCCAAATATAATTTATCATCTTATTATATTTAAGTAAAACTAAAAATTGTAGTGTAAAAAAATGCATTGCCGTTAATAAAATTGGTTCTCAAATTAAAATAATATAGAGCATCCACGGCAGGAGTGTAGGTAAGTGACAGCTAGCAGAAGGCTCTTAATTGAAAACATTGGAAGAAATTGACTAATTTCAACCTATTCAGGAATAATTATTTGATTACTAATATTATATTATCAATAAACGTATTATCAAACTAGTATGATAATTTTTCCCTAAGGTGTACTCTAAGATTGTAGTTTTCCTAACTTAGTGAAAGACCAAGATATATTAATAAGACAATTATAATTTTTATTTTGCGGTTGTGGCCTCAAGATATATTATAATAGATAAAATAATAAATTAAAATTTATTGTATTCACTCTTTTATCTTGTTATGACTTGCCACTAAAATAAATCAATGTTTTTATAACTTAGAGAGAGCCACACTAAATATATAAGTTTCAAAATAAAATGTTTTTAATTTTATAAACAGCTCGTGAACAGGTATGTATGTTTGTATGACATCATCAACCACCCTTGTTTCAGCTGGTTCACCATCATGATTTCAGAAAAGCATACCGCATTTTAGTAGCTCTAGTTTGAAAGGCATTTTTTAAAAGAACCACAGACAAAAAATAAACATAAGTTAATTTTAAGGTTTGTGTTTCAATAATGTAAAAATGGTTAATAAACAATAATTAAAGACAAATTGATTGTCTATGCAAATATTTTGACTGCCAAAAGTAAAAACAAATCAACATATGTTATTGCATAGCATATGGTTTAACAAATAGATGTATGGTAACTTTTCTCCGTTCTCAGATACCCCCTCTCCTGCTATGATGCTCTATACCAACAACTCTTATCAAATCCATGCAATGAAATTTTCAAATGGCTGATCAGATTAGGAAAACTAAAATGTAAACACATTCATACAAGGAATGTTTATTTTTATTTTAGTGCTTTCATGAAAGAACTAACCTAAGACAATTCAAACAATTATTTAACAGATAAAAATAAAAACACCGTCACCAACGATTAAACATTCTATAAGCCCTAGGTACAGTACAATTTTCATAAGAATACACTTATCCAAACGCTAGAAAATCTAAAAGATCTATTTTCATGTAGCCATACATCAAGTAATGTATTCAGCAGCCATCACTTTACCAAGACATTAAATAGTAAAATGTTACCAATTTTGGCTGTAAAAAAAAGTTTGTTTTCTCTAGGCTCTTCCTATGAAAATTGGAGTGTGTAAACAATTTAGAGAAACAAACATTCATCATTTAAAAATATTAGTGGAAAAAAACTAACAGGGCTGCCACTTTTTTTTTACTACCAAATTCCCTGGGTGTTCCAGGTTTTCCAAACGGAATCAACCCCTTTTTTCAGATAGAAAGAGTGAAGAAAAGAGTAATAAAATTTAATTTTTAATCAAATTGACTTTATCGTATTCCCTAAGATCTACTATTTTAACCTATCAGTCAAATGTATCAAATTAACAAATATTCCAGTATTTTCTAATATATTTTGAAAAATTCCTTGTGTTTTTCCAATTTTTTTCAGACACAAAAAATCCTAGTTTTCCTCGGTTTCGAAATGTGTGGCAACCCTGAGCTAAGTGTCATAAAGGGTGTTTGGAAATTCAACGCCCAAACTGCACATATAGTTTGTTTGAATCAAAAATAATACAAAATCCCTATACAGGCTCACATCTGGCCAACTATGCTAATGCCATCAAATTGTGTTTAATGTTTCGGTGCGCAACGCCGGGAGAGCAAAGCTGTGGAAGAATGCATGTACAACAATTTGCATAGGAGTTAGGCACACGGCACTGCACACCTCGACATCTTGGAGCACGGCAGCAGAAAATACCATAATTAATAGAAAACAATGCACCAGTGGATCTAGAAATGGGAATATGTTCTGAGGGTCATTATTAACGATCCTACATCACGGAAAGTGCTTGCCATTATTACATGTGCAGTACTATGTGCCTAACTCCTATGAAACTTGTTGTGCACGTATCCTTACACAGCAATGTTCTCCCAGTGCTATTCGCCAAAATTGTGAACACAATTTAATGGTATTAGCATAGTTTGCAGGATGTAAGTGTATAGGGATTTTGTATTGATTTGGGTTGAAACAAACTATGTGCAGTTTGGGCGTTGAGTTTCCAAACACACTGTACAGTAGGCATAGAGACAGACAAAAATAACATTTTAAAAGAAAGAATATAGAAAGATAAAGGAATATCAGCTACCACCTTGCTCTAGAGGGCAAGGTGACAATAGAAATTCTAAAATCGACCATCCCTTAAATCTTAGGGAGTGGAGCTAAAGTGTATTTCCCCTACCCCCTTTCCCACCCCAGGCTTATTATATTTGACGTTCTTCTACTAAATTTTGTCCAAAGGCATTTTTATTAATTTTTTAAATGGCTTAAAACATAAGTTATTTGCATCTTTTTAGTTCAAATTAAAGTTTGAATTAAGCCGTTAACAGCTATGCTGTTAGGTGTAATAATTATAAAAAATAAATATGTAAACAAACATAAGCAGACAATTTAGCGCTCTAAACCCCAACAGAATTAATTAGACAAGACTGGCGCCTTTGCCTGTGTGGGTTTCCCCTCAGTTGCTAAACTAAACTGATTTTTTTAGTCTCTGTGTATAGTTTAAATACAAGCGAGTTTCCACAGATTAGAGCAATACTAAAGCAATGCAAAATGAGTTAAACAATAAAGCAATGAGCGCAGGAATGGTCTATTTGCCAGTCGAGCGTGTGAAGCTGTGGAGACACAAACATACCACTGAAGGAGTGGCCTGCATAAAGCTCCTTACTGAGACGAAACGACACGCTGCGATCTTCCGTCTTCCCTGCTGTTGTCATAGAACACGTCCGGTTAGTTATCACACCTTTTACAAGCTCAGGGGGGAAAAACACAACCTTTTACCAATTTTAATTTGTTAATTATAACCTTAATATAAAAATCTTTCCATTTAAAAAACTAAATGAAACAAAACAAATTTAACTATGTCGTAAACATTAGATATTGAGATACTTAAAAATCGTATTTCAGTTTGTAGGATCCACAAATATATGTATAATTTTTCCTGTAAATGTAATTATACACTGGCTATGTTAAAAAAAATATGCCCCTACCACACCCCTTTATACCTTTCGCTCCTGATAACCTCAAATAATTGTCAACCTGGAAATAAAACTTTATTTAGCGTCAACCTTGAATAAAAGTCAGGTTTTCTGTATTATTTCTTTTTATGAGAGAATTAGTTGGAAAATGTGACCTTCCGTGTGTATTATTAATTAAGACTACCGGTATCATATCTGTCTTTGTACGGCCTTCAAATCTTTGGAATTAATTGATGGACTGACTAAATTAAGAATAAACAAATGCACCCACTCATTGTGGGATGAACCGGGATGTGCTCTAACAACAGTATTTTTGGGATAGAAAACAACTTTTTAGGTCCAAAACAAAAAATTGCTTCATTTAGTTTGATTTTGTATACATAATTACATCATCAGTTCTTGAATATTTGTCATGTGCATAATGATTTTTGATAGGAAACATTTCAATGAAAGGAGGCCCTAGTCAGATCTTGTAATGTTGATAACAAATATTCTAGAACTGTTGAGATTTAGACTGGAGCAATATTTTATTTATTTTGTTCAAAAATGTCTTTTTGTTATGTGTTTTTTAAAAAACGCTTACCATAATTCATGTTTCCTTCTATTGCATGTTAAGAGTATAGGATATCCTTGGGATTGAATTTTTAAATATTTCTGTGTTTCACTATTCTATGCTCAAAAATAAATTGAACTATTTTGTACTGTCAACCAAAGATGTTGGAAAAGGTCAAAAAGAAAATTCATAAAGAGGAAAATGTGTTCAAGTTGACCAAATATGGAGCGTCTAAAAAAAAGGACTTTAACAAAATTCGAGTAAAAAATAAAGCAGAATAATTAAAATGGATACTATATTTTTTCATGAAAAATATATATACTACCCTCCTTTACACAGTGAACTAATTTTTTAGTTAGAATTGTATTAGAAAACGTATTTTGGGGCCAAAATGGTAAAAATAAAAATAACTAACTCAGTGTGGAATAATTATAATTATTTTTTAACTTATTACAGTCAATCTTTTGCCACATGTATATCAAAATGCACAATAAATAAATGATATCATTTATATCAATAAAGTGAAGAGTCTGTGAAGAACATTATGTGATATTTACAGCAATCAGAGGATTGAAATTTTAAAATTCGTGGCCCCTGTGTACAAGCATATGCACCTTGAAAATGGAATTTTAAATTTTTGACTAGATTTTTTTTTAATTTATTAAAAACTTGGCTGGAAGAAATAAAACTAAGATAATTTTTTTTCTGTCCGTTTTAAGAGAGAGAAAAAAAGTGTGTTGTAGGATACTTCTGCTCATGATAAATAAATATGCTTCAGTTAGGTCTAAATTTATATTGGGTTGAGATGACCAAACCTTTAAAAAATATTTGAAATTGTAATATACTCTACATAGTGAATATATATTTTACAAACAATATTGTTGGGCATCTGATTGTTATTTAATAAATAGAATAAAGACATATAAAAGAAAAGATGATAATAACAAGCACCTTGAATTCAAAGAGAAAGAAGTGTGTTCACCATAACTAAATAAAAAAAAGAGTATATATTCATCCATCATGATTTTAGTAGTAAAAGAAGAAAAATCTGTGTGCAAAAATTGTTTGAATTATAGTGATCACAAAGCCCACCTTGAATTTGCCCAAATGACATGTATAAAATCAGTCATACCATATTGTCAAATGTGCACTTTTAAGGTGTGTTAGTTTTTTTTAAGCAAAAAAACTAACATATCCACAGTAAAATGCTGAAGATTAACTTCAACCAATAGAAATTAAGTATACACATATTATTGAACATTGTAGTTTCCTCCATGTTTGTTTTTCATTGACTGAAGACAAGCCAGAGTAAAGTCTGATTTTAATAGGAAGGAACTTCTTTGACTGTCACTAAAATTAATAAAACAATTCAAATTTATTTATACATGAAATCGTCATATTTCCAAATGTCACTTTTAAGATATCAACCTATAAAATAACACTATTAATATAGTAAAATGTTATAAATGTTAGCAGAAAAAAAGTTTGTATTTTATAAAAGTTCCTTCTAACTAAAATCATTATTTTATGTTTACATCCTACTTAAATGTCTAGGATAAATCCTCACTAAATATTTCTGAAAAATTCCAACATAATTGCTGAGCTGGAAAAACCCAGGAGGTGGAAGGCCTCTGAACTTAGTGATGTTTTAAGGTGTCAGTCCTAGTTTGATGCCCACATGGTCTAAGGCATCACTCTCGTGTTAGACTAGATTGCTGATGACAGGGTGATCAAAGTTTGAATCCCAACAGGGTGTATTGAGGGTGATTTTTCCAAAAGAATTTTCCGCTCACCATTTATGCAAATGCAGTTACACTTTCTCTAAATGCAACCTTCTTCATGTCTAATTTTTTTTAGCACTGTGTCTTACTACTAATTCGGGTTATACACTTATGGGTTAGGGTGTATGAAGGTTTAAATCAGAGGAAATGCACCCACATTTGTGTGAAGGGAGAGTGGAATATCATAAGGGAAAACCACCCTCAGTGCACCTGACTGAAATCGAACCCCAATCTTTCCCTAGCATGTTAGATTACACGGCTGCCAAAACCGGTCTCATCTCTAACTCATTAGCTTAATCAGTAGATATGTGGCAACCGAAACAAGTAGAAGGCTTAAGACACAGTGTTAAAAACAATTAATCTTTCCAGAATTCTGGTTTCCTGATGTAAAGGTTCAATCTCAGCTAGTTGAACTGTGGGTTATTTTACCCACATGATTTATTGACGCAGTTTTTTATCACCAATTAATACCAATGTGAGTGATTTTTTTTTTCTAAACAACTCTTTTAATCCCATTTGGTTAAATCAAGCTTTTGATAACCATGTGAGGTGTTACTATAATAAAAATGAATGGTAAGCTTTATAAAACCAACAATTTACCACTCTTAAGCCCCAGGCAGAACCAATCAGACGAGACTGATGACTCTGCCTGTGTACCCACCAGTGCAGGTTTTTCTTCGGTTACTAAAATAAAGGAGTGCTGACAGCAGAGAGTGCTTGCATAAGCTATTTGTAAACAGACACGAGTGCAAGTGTGTATCCAACAAACAGGTGGAATTGATAGTAGACGAACCATCAGAGAGCAAATCAAACCAACAAGCAGGTGAAACTCATAGTATAAGAACCATGAGAGAGCAAATCAAACCAACAAGCAGATGGAACTCATAGTAGAAGAACCATGAGAGAGCAAATCACACCAACAAACAGGTGGAACTCTTAGTAGAAGAACCATGAGAAAGCAAATCAAACCAACAAGCAGGTGGAACTCATAGTAGAAGGAGCATGAGAGAGCAAATCAAACCAACAAGCAGGTGGAACTCTTAGTAGAAGAACCATGAGAGAGCAAATCAAACCAACAAACAGGTGGAACTCTTAGTAGAAGAACCATGAGAGAGCAAATCAAACCAACAAGCAGGTGGAACTGATGGTAGACAAACTATGAGAAAGCAAATTAAACTGCATTTATGAATTAAAACTAAATACAAAATTAAAAACTATAAACAAGTAATAATAAATCCCATTTTTATTTTAGCTGGTACTTTGCTATTATTGGCTATTTTTATACTTTTGTATAGCAATTAAATCTTTAAAATGATAAAGGAATGAAATTATAATCATGTGTAAATTGTAGTTAAGGTTGAGATACCCCAAAAAACTTGTCAAACTAATTGAGGTATGTTTGTCTGATACGTGTGGCAGGGTACAAGATGGATGTCAGTTATCAAATATTTTCAAAATACACGATGGGTTGAAACAAGGAGATGTACTTTCCCCATTATTTTTTAATCTAGCGTTAGAATATGCTATTTGGGTAATGTAAGAAGGTAGGTAATAATTGACATTTAACAGTAGATGCAGATAAAGTAATACATAGCCATATTGACGCCCCTTGCAACATGATTGGCTAACTAGAACATGTGATGTCTTCACTTAATGTTCACTTGATATGAAAATTCTCCCTGGACAACTATTAAGTTAAGTGAACTCCGTGGTAATGGATTACATTTAAAAACCAGAGGGGAACCATTACTTTTTAAAGTGAAAGTTAAGTGAGCATGAAATTTATAGTGATCTTTGCATTAGAGGCTTGAAAAGAAAGAGGTTTTGAAGTGAATCCTAAAAAGACAACCATATGATCACACAAAGAGCACATATTGGGATTAATTATTTATAGATTACTTTTAACAGTATATCATTTGACAGGGTTAATGAATGTAAATATTTAGGAACAATTTTAACTAGCAATAAAGATATAATCATGTATGTAACGATTAAATACAATAAGTTGTAATACCTGAACATCTTAAATTAATTTAAAATTAGGTTACTATAACACAATCTTTCATTAACAAGTGAATTTTCCATATAGGAGACCACAATGAAACAGATGGGGAAACATTGACTGCACTGATACGTTGGCTTACCTGTGAATACTCTATCCTTCCCTCTAATAATTTGAGTCCTGGCACGAACACTAACACACAAATGAACCATTGCGAACATAGTTATGTTCATGAAAAAACTTTGAAGAAGGATAGGAAGCTCATAATGTTCACCAAACCTAAAAAACAAAACAAAACAAAAAAATATTAATTTATCAGTTTTTTTTTGGCCAATGTGTATTTCAACATTATACAGTGATTAGTAGAAAACATTTTTGAAAAAAGTAGAAGATTCTTGGATTCTTGACATGTTTGATATTCAAAAATGTATTATAATAGGCCTAAACCGCTTCGGTGGCAAAACATTTTAAGGCGTCGTTCTCATGTTAAACTGACCTGCTGATAAAGAGATCAGCGTTCAAATCCCGGTTGGGTCTACTGAGGGTTTTTTTCCCTAAATGGTTTCCCAAACTCTCTCCATACAATTGCAATGCGTCCTTCCTCATCCCTACCTCATTAGAGTAATTATCGTATATGTGTATACAACCTGAAAAAGTAGTAAGACGTGGTGATGAAAAAAGTTACTCACTACATTTAGCCTATAGTCCATTCCAACAAAGATGATATAGGAGCTAAGATGGGGATACATTAAAAATAAAATATGAAAAAATAAATGGATGTTCAAAAAAAATATGGTGGTGGAGAGGAATGGAAGGTAATAGGAAACTGGATGAAAAGGAAAAAATTAAAAAAGAGAAAGTAGTACCAGTAGATCATGAGTAGAAATTATCAATAAAAGGGTTTACCTTAGCATAAATAAAGACTAGGATTCGTTAACCTTGAAAGGTAACAAACACGCTTTGCCTTAATTGATTCCACTATGGCACAGCTTTTAAATAGGACCATATTGTAGTCAGTCAAGGTAAGACCGTTACCTTTCTGGGTGAATGGAGGTCCTAAATAGTTTATATATTTGATTAAAGATTTTAACTTACCAAAACAAAATCCTTAGTGTATTTGCAATTAACAATGCAAGGCAGACAAATAGAGAGAACCCATCAGCATTTTCTGTTCTTTTGATTTCACGATACTGTGGGATGTAGGGGACCATCCCACCAAATATCATGGCCGCCGCACACCCCCATTTTACTATTTTTGATAGTGATAAATCTTGTAGAATAGACTCCATGGTAGATCACAATTTATAAATGTTAAAAGAGACCCATTTTTAAATATGACATTCCAGCAATTGGGTCACTGTATCATCTTTTCTTCCTAAAACCAAATCAATGTATTTAATAATAGATTCCTACTATTTTTTTGAATAAAACTTTTAACAAATTTAATTTAAGAAATTGGTATTTAAGCTAATGGGCCAGTTTCGTAGCTAAACTTAGCACGCCTCAAGTGTGGCTTGATACTAAATACAAGACGACACCTACCTAAACTTGAATATGAAACTGGCATTAAAAAAACATTTAGGTAGTTTTTATACATGGATAAAAAACAGTGTTAATGCTTTTAAAAGTGAATTTAGATCTTAACCTTATTTTCCCACTTGATAAAACCTATAAAAAAATCTCAATTATTAGAAATGATCATTTCTTTCATTTCAATCTAGTGAACTTAGTCCAAATATTAAATATGTGGGAAGCCGGAGGCCTGTTGAGTGTATTCTTATCCACATAATGATGGCAAAAACGTTAACCTCAATAGTTAGGTTAACACCCGCTTCAGTGGCTGACTGATCTAAGGCGTCACTCTTGTGTTAGATTGGCCTGCTGATGACAGGTAGTTCAGAGTTCGAATCCCAGTCGGGTCTACTGAGGAGGATTTTCCCTGAATTGTTTCCCACTCTCCTCCCATGAAAATCAGTGTAGATTCCCTCTAAAATGCTTCCTTCCTCATCCCTACCACATTAGAGTAATTATTGTAACTAAATGTCTGTAACCTAAACAGGCAGTGAAACACTGATAATAAAAATGAAAATAACCATAGAATAAAATATTAATGAAAGGTTTTAGAATCATTAATCCTCTATTAATCAACACCACTGTCACTTTGCTAATCCTGCTTACAAAAATAGATAAATAAGCATTTCAGACTATCAACCCTTTTTGATGTAATGTTTATTGTGTAATAAGCTGTTGATTGTGGGTATATTTATTAACAGATTATATTATAATAAATGATAGCTTAGTTTTTTTTAATGAATGAAAAAATATATATTTCTCACCTTATTCCAATGCCCAACACCTTGAAGATGTCAAATGAAGTAACAAACATCAGACTTTCTACATATAGTGCTCTATTTACCACTGTTTAAGCTTCTTATTTGTATCCCTACTCGTTTTAGACAATGTTATCTTATCAGTTGACGTTTAGTTTAGTATTTTGCACTATGATTCATACACTTACACTCATTTATAAAGGTGAAGATTTTATATTATGTAAATACTTGGTATTTGTTTGAAATAAAAGTTTAGGACACACCAGTCACACCACACACACTTTCATTTTAGAGTAAAAACAGGTTTTAAGGTAGAGCATAATATAAATCAATACCAATGGTTATTTTTACAGATATATAATCAAATATAATACGCCCATTCAAATATAAAGAGGTGACTAATTTTAAATATTTATTAAATACATTATTTTTCCAAGATAAATTTTATAATATCTTAAGAAAAATAGGAATTATCAGACTACCAACCTCAAGATTGTGATGTTTACATTAATCAGCTGTTGAGTGTTGACTTGCATACAAAACGTTATTTGTATCGTGGTTATATTTTTACAGATTTAACTATATTAAAGAATAATTTTCTGTTTTGTAACTCTTTGTATATTTTAAAAAACATATCTATTTTAAATAAAACTTAAAGCAGATAGTATTTGTATGAATATAACTAAAGGGAGTTTATTTGTATTTAACTCGTTTAATATGTATCATCACTCTTGCACTGTGTCAAGTGTATTTTCTTTTGTAATTCGACCCACGAATTTCGTTGGCAAGAATAATTGCGTTTCAGTGCTGCGTTGCGTTGCATACAACACTCCTTCAAAATCTGGCGCTTATTATTTAACGAGACAATTGCGTTTTTATGGGAATAAAAATACTGATAAAAAGTCAGTAGCAAGTGTGAAAGTTTCTAGTGAGGTTGGTGCGTCTACAACATATGAACAGGGTTAGTGTTTTTATTTAGGCATACTTTTTTGTTTAAAAAAATAATTATGGTGTTTGATTTTTGGCCCTCATCCGTATTCCTAGACTCTAGCTTCTTCTATAATGTTTAATTTTTAGCTGTTAATTTAGTATATTTTGAAGGTTAGGCAGAGCTAGGTTGGTTTATTATAAATTTTTTGTACTTTAATATAGGCCCTAGCTTATTCTTTGAACACACTGCTTCATCATTTCCTTAGCAGCACGATTAGAATTAATTGGCTAGACATCTGATAATCTTATGTTTTTGTATTACTGCTGGACATGTTGTTAGATTATTGAAATGAGGGTCGTAAAGTACTTAAGGAGTAGGCTAATGCCGGAATCACGATCAACTCAACTTCAACTTAACCTAGCGTTCACTTAAGGTTCACTTAACTTAGTAAAACAAATGTGTAATCACGATTCACTTAACATAACTGTGATTTGTACTAATAAGCACTATATTTGTAAAGTGTTTATGATCTGTGAATGTTTATTGATTTCTATCGATATATAATAACTATTCGATAAATTTATATTTCCTATTTTAGTTTAATCTTAATTCTACTTTAGCTTAATAATACCATAAGTTGTGAAATATATTGTATATTACATTTGGTCATAAAACCAACAAATGCATTACTAAATGGATCTGTAGACGTCACTCCCATAATAATTGGCTGGCTAGATCACATGATACCTTTCATATAATGCTCACTTAAATTGAAAGATCTCCCAGGACATCTTTTAAGTTAAGTTAACTGCAAGGGAATGTCAAGTTAACTGCATCATAATCGCTTCCATTTAAAAACACGAGGAGAACCTTTCCATCAAGTTAAGTTAACCTTAAGTGAACATTAAGTTGATCGTGATCCCGGCATAAATGGCATTAAGAGAGTGTAATTGGCACATAGATCAGTGACTTAATGGTTTAATGTCTTATTTCAGGCTAAGCCCCATATGTACTTGAATGATGTTGACAGGAATATCGAGATTCAAATTCTCGCTCTAGATATGAAGTTAGTTTTTTTTTTACACATGTGAATTTTTTCATTTAGGTTTTCCCATTCTTTTTCCACTCAAATGGTATCGGTACCTGAGTTAACCTTCTTATACCCAACCCTTTCAGTGCCTTGACCTAATCAACATAGGCCTTAACCATTCCAGATTTTCATTAAAAAAAAGAGACAAACATACCATTGCAGCTATTTTGTAAAGTATAATCTGTTGTTCCAAATTTTAACAAATCTCTGTGAGAAGTTAAACAAAACTGTGACAAAGGGATAAAAAAAGGTTTATGTCATGCACATGACATTACATCAAAATCTCCGTTAATGTATCTCTCAAACTATAATTAGGCTAATATGTCTGGTACGATGTATGGGCCTGCCCCCAAAGATCCTTAGTGTGTCTCTGGAGGTGCGCGTATCAGTTTGGTATACACTCTACAAATAGTGTCATTATGTTTGTGCTAAACATACTAGGCCTACTGTACAAATAAAAGATAGTGTAACAAACTGACTGTTGGTCGCTTGTAAGTATACAATTTAATTGCACTTTTTTTTTGTTGCTGCACATATCATTAGCCGGCTGTGCTATGCACACTTACTTAGACTAATGGTTAGGGAAGAAGAAGGTGTACACTTGGGTGGGATTCAAACTCTAACCTCTTCACCGAAAAACTAGACTAGATGAGCTTGACATTTTTTTAGTCTGTGTGTGTATCTGGCGCGAATAGTACACATACATTTTAATAAAAAAAGGTTCTATTAAGAAATTAAATTATCAACCTTCTACAATGGCTATGTCGACTTCGGTGGTCTTGGAGTTAAGTGCTCGCCTCAGTATCCGATGTTTGTGGGTTTAAACCCAGCTGGGGTCGACAGATTTTTCTTGAAAGATAAAAATCTGTAACACAACTTTCTTTGAAGGGGAAGTAAATCTGTCGGTCCCATGTTGATTGTGGCATGTAAAATAACCCAGAACTGTATGTGAAAATAAATTTTTCCGGCAAAATTGGTAGGTCTTTTTGCTCTCCCTCATAGAAAGTCTTGTGTGATGATATAAAGGTAACGTTAGTTCAGAAAGTGCATGTTAAATACTACAAATAATAATAAAAAAATACAATGGCTATGAATTATTAAATAATACCCATGTAATAAAATTATATTTATTAAGGTAATATTCTAACAAGCGACCCTTTACTTGGCCATTAACCAGATTTATAGCCAAAATTAGAAACAATAGGATTTATTATACAAACTAATAAAAACCAATTTGTAATTAAAATGTCTTAATAATTTTCAGTAAAGGAAACAACCAAGACAGCTACCTATTGGGGGATAGTTATCGCTGGATTTGGATTAACAGGTGTTCTCTTTTATGCCATCTTCAATGAGCTTTTCTCAAGTAAAAGTCCCAACAGTGTGTATGGACGTTCACTAGAGAGGTGTTTGAATGAACCTCGGATTAAAGATGCGCTGGGAGAACCAATCAAGGGGTTCGGGGAAGAAACACGACGAGGAAGGAGAAGACATGTCAGGTAACAGTTTATGTGCATTTGGAAAAAGATTAGCACCCAGATAAACATTCTTTTGTACATTTGTCTGGTATTCAAAACTCAACATCACTGTCATCAGCAAACTTTACTTTTAAGGAACATGGCGTTTGGTTTGTGTATTTACCAATTTGGTTACCATAATTTATTGTTTTGGGTACCTTTATAGAGCATATAAAAAATAATCAAGGTAACCAACACAACCTATTCTATTTATATTCAGGGTTGGTACACAGTTGGAAAACCTGGAAAAGTAATGGAATTTGCTATTGAATGGAAAAGTCAGAGAAATGTTATAAACCCACTTGCAATAATTGTCTAAATACAAAGCAGAAATGTAGGGAAACCATCCATTTTATTTTCCTACAATTGACGCATCAATATAGTTTTCTTTAATTTCTTCCGTCAGTATTAAGCGTGTGATTTTTTTAAATAAAATTTGTAGAAATATATAATAAAAAAGGTAATTTTGTAGATTGTAGCTTAACAGCCCTAAGAAGTCAAGAATCATAGGACCTAGCTGAATCCACACTCTTTATTGGGTAGAATATTTTTAATACTAGTAGTTTAGATATTAAGTATAGTTTATTTTTCACTGATAGTACAGTATTCATAATATTGTGTTATAACATTTTTATTTCCTAGCCATCTTAATTATGAACGAGACGGAAAGAAGTACCTAAGAATGAAGTTCTACCTTCAGGGCATCCGTCAGAAGGCCACCGTACATTTAGAAATGATGGAGGTAAGAAAACCTACTTGAATAGTGTTTAGTATTATTAATTACCCGCTTTGGTGGCTGCATGGTCTAAGGTGCCATACTCAGAATAAGACTAGACTAGCGATGATAAGGAGATCAGGGTTCGATCCTGATCGGGTGTACTGAGGGTGGTTTTTCCTAAATGATTTTCCACTCTCCTTCCATGGAAATACTGGTGTACTTTATCTGAATTCAAAACTTCCTCACCCCTAACTCATTAGCGTAATAGTACATAGATGTATAACTCGAATGGTTAATAAGACTCAACACTAAGAATAAAATAAGGAAAAATTATTAGTTATTCACATTTTTGTGGATACTTAAAAAAAATGCAAGTGAAATTTGAACTGTATGTGATTACATGTTACTAAACGTCTAATCACTTACTCTGGCTCTGTATCTATAATTAAACCAGAATTTGAACAATTCTCAAAAGTAGCAGTTGTCTAATATTAAATAAGCCTTTTATCTAATAATTCAAACAACATTGCACATCAGGGTAGTTAACTTCTAATTTTAAGTCTTGGGGAATGAAAGAGTAATATAGATGAAATGCACCTGAATTAGTGTGGTTGGGAAAACTACCCTCTAGTGCATTCGGCTGAGATTTGAATCTCAATTTTCTCACCAACAATCCAGATATTGCAAGCTTGGCATTTTAAACACTTGTGACAATGTATTAAGCATTTTAATAATATTAAACACAAATAAATTACTTGAGTTTGTAAGAAGCTAGCAAACATATTTTTGTATTTAAAGTAATTTAAAGGAGATCTAGAAACCATTGCATAATTTGTTTGATTGTAACTTCTCATTTAAACAAAAGTAATTTTATAGTTTTATTAGCACCGCGTCTTACTACCCGTTCGGGTTATACTACACTAATGTATAATGGTAGGGTGATTGTGAGATTAAATGGAGAACCTACAGTTTAACGTGGAATCCAAACCACGATGGAGGCCTGGCATTCCGCACATTCACAAGTTGTGATTAATACACGTCTTGCTAGAGGTGAAGGGAGGGTTTAGCAATCAGATAAATCTGTGCCGGGACCGAGGATTGAACCCCGAACCCCACCACATAAGTCTTGACACCTTACCCCTAGACCACCAGGTCACCTACTGTAAATAATTTTATAACAATGTATTTATAAAAAGATAAAGCTTGAAATAAAATGTTTATATGTGTGTACTGTATCTTCAGAATCTTTTTTTCACTTGTCCTTTTATTATAGTACCTACAAATTGTTTTTTCTCATTGCACTTCATTTCATACTTGTCGTTTTATGACAACTTACTTTCTATTCACAGAATGACAGGGGAAAGTTTGAATATCGTTACATATTTGCTCAACTTGACGACTACCCAAGAAATTCTATCATTCTTGAAGATAATAGATACAACGAGGCCTCAAGTGTTGACATCGACAAGGCGTTTGAAACTCTATAAAATTGTTTATTAGAATGACTGGAATGTAGGACACACCTTGACGTAGTGAATTCAGAACCATTAGTAAAAATATAGAAGGTTTAATTAAAATTTCCCAAACACACCCAACATCATCAAGGACAGTTTCCAACTAATGGCCGGGTCTGTTTGGACGAATCCGGACAACTGGGCGCCGCCATCTGGGCGCGGCCAACTAGGCGCGGCCAACTGGGCGCCGGGCCAACTGGGCGCCGGGACA
>CABEEJ010001717.1:0-38381 GCA_901482245.1 Timema douglasi
AATCACCCTACCATTACACATTAGCGTAAGTGCGTATAACCTGAACGGGTAGTAAGACGCGGTGCTAATAATAATAATAATACAAATGTGATAAAACTGCTGGTCGGGATAACCCTGACCAGTTTTATCACATTTTTATGTAGATGATATTGTTGATATCTGATAATTTTGATAAAAAATAGTCTAGAAATCTAAAATAAAATTTTGTTGAATTTAAAATGCATTTTTTAAATAATTTAAAAAGTGTCTTAGTAAATAGAGTAACAAGAATATATTTAATCACATGAGAGGTATTGTTACTTTATTTAAACCCCCCTGTTGAATAAGTTTATATTAATAAACTACTACCCGCCTCGGTGACGTAGTTGACTAACGCGCTGGTCGTGTTGAGCTCTACTGCTGAGGACGAGGAGATTGAGGTTCGAATCTCGTTCGGGTGAACTGGGGGGGGNGGGGGGGATGAGTTTCCTAAATGGTTTTCCACTCTCCCTCCACGCAATTGCGGGTTCACTTCCTCTATTTCAACCTTCCCAATTCCTAATCCATTAGAGTAATTAGTAATTAAAATGTATAACCCGAACGGGTAGTAAGACGCGGTGGTAAATATTATTATAATAAACTACTTTTTAATATATTATCACCAGTATTTAATATTCTTCTACCTCTTGATCATGATATTTTAAAATCAATTTGCTGTTGGTGTTTAAGAGCTGTATTAGAACTTCCATATCCTTTTGAAATCTGCTGAAACCCCTATTGCCAGAACTATTCAAACATGATAGTACCATTTAAAATTCATAGATTGATCTTGCTTGATTAGTGTATGAGAAACGTATATCATTTGACTTACATTGAATTTTGCCAGTAAGCTAGGGGATATTTCAGGTAATTCGACAAAGCACACAAGAAATGTGCTTACAGCTTTGGATCAATATTGATGCCAATTGCAGATCAGACAGATTTATACTCTGGCAGGTCTGTTTGTGGAGCTTTGTTTTATTATTTGGATTATTCAGATTAAAGAAAATTAATTAATTTAGAAAAGTAAAAGTTTCAAGCAATTATTTTTTACTATCAAATAAGTACTACATTTAAAATTTTCTTATTTGCTAATTTGAATAGTTTAAAAAACTGCTCCGAATTCTTCACTGCATCTCTCCACTTGGCATAAAATTCCTATAAAAAAAATCACGATATGTAAATATGGTGTTTTTTACAACTAAAGAAGAAGTGATAACTTTAATAAGAAATTTCTCCAGAAAGTTTACAAAGAAATGCTATCACATTGTGAGAATATTTCTACCTTGACAGGAACAAACTAGCTTAAAAATCTAAAAAATAGCTTTTTGCCAGCTTTTTATAGCCCAACCTGACCTGGCGGTCTAGGGGTAAGGTGTCGGACTTCTATGCTGGCGGCCGGGGTTCAATCCTCGGTCCCGCCATAGATTTATCTGATTACCAAACCCTTCCTTCACCTCTGACAAGACATCTTGTGAATGTGGGGAATGCCAGGCCTCCACCGTGGTTCGGATTCCACGTTAAACTGTAGGTCCTCCATTTCATCTCACAATCACCCTACCATTACACATTAGTGTAAGTGCGTATAACCCGAACGGGTAGTAAGACGCGGTGCTAATAATAATAATAATAATATAACCCAACCAGTACTTCCTGATGCAAATGCAATTCCTCTACCATTTTTTATTGAAAATCCCTTAAGTTATTTATAATTCTTGCGGGTGAAACATGGGCGTGTAATCTATGGGTGGTTTTTCATAGTTTCCCACACTCGCATGCAAATTCGTGTATATTTTTTCTTAATTCCTTTCTCAATCCAACTCCATTAATGTAAATATGCAACTAACCCGAGTGGGTTATAGAATAAAATGGATTTAAAAAAATTCTTTCGTTCAAATGACACACTAAAATATAAATAAATTGGGCAATTAACTAGCTTCTGAACTTCAATATCACATTGTCTTTTTTTGATAGAAATAAATTAAATTATGTTTTAACTAATATTTTTTATCGAAAACTTTTAGAATGTTAGTAGATATACATTTCAAAGTACTGAAACCAAAATCCGAAAAGTACAGAAACTTTTGTTTCCAACCATAACCTTTAAAATGTTTCTTTGGAGAACCAAATAACCAATAAATACTTTGCTTTGGCTCCCTGCTTTCTAAACACTTGGTTTATATTAATACACACCTTATTAAATTTAACCTAAAAACGTTATAATATCCAAAACGGGCACTAGGAATTGAAGTAATTGAATAATAGGACACACACAAATAATCATCTCTATTAGACACTAGCCTGGGATTAAACTCCAACCTCCCTAAACATCAAGCTATAGGCATACAAAATTAGTGACAAAGTAATTAAAATGTACCAACCAGAAGCCTATTAATTTTAAAGGAGAGTATCCCAAAGCTTCTCTAGTGGTTGCTGTGGCGCAGGTCTCGAAGGACATCTCCAGCAGTTGACACTCAATATCACATTCAAGATAACAGATAAAGCAATTAGCAAAAATTGCAACAGCAGGAATGTGACGTTCAAATAGTCATTCTTCTTTGTAGAGAAAGGTTGATTTGGCTGATTATTCGAGTCTGAAATTTTAAGTTTAATTACTAATAATCACTTACCCTGTCCAGGGAAATTATGTGTAGAATATTTTAAAAATGTGTACGGGGTATATTTTCCTTTATCCAAATTGTAATTTGTTATTCTCTATAAGAGAATATTACTAACAGTTTCTTAAATTTATACTCTCTTCCATATAAAGTTGGTGACCTGGCAGTCTAGGGGTCAGGTGTCAGACTTCTATGCTGGCGGCAGGGGTTCAATCCTCGGTGCCGGCACAGATTTATCTGATTACCAAACCCTTCCTTTCACCTCTGACAAGACATCTTGTGAATGTGGGGAATGCCAGGCCTCCACCGTGGTTCGGATTCCACGTTAAACTGTAGGTCCTCCATTTCATCTCACAATCACCCTACCATTACACATTAGCGTAAGTACGTATAACCCGAACAGGTAGTAAGACGCGGTTATAATAATAATAATAATAATACATTTAAAGTTCAAAAGCCAATATTGTAAGCTTAACACACAGACAATTCATTAATCTAAAGAAGAGAGATGAGAATGTATAAAATAAAATGCTCTAGTATTACAATGGAGAGAGGATGGTAAAATTAGTTTAAATTGCATTTATAATTCTCTGCCATCACACCCTAGCCCCCCATCGCACTTGGATGGGATATAGCATAGCAACCCCCTGTCAAAAATCAAGTGCAACGCAAGTCTTAAGTCACTGCTGTGAAACAATGATTGCATCATTATCACAAAGAATCACTAGCTTATTTTGGACTAATAACCAATTGCAATTGCACATATAACTTACCAGTGTTTTGGTTATTAGTGTTAAACTATCTAAACTTGGGAAACAAAATGAGGAAGATGATTGCTAAGGAAATTCATTAGTATTTACTTGAAGAAAAAGGTAACGTCACATTACACAGAGAAAAACATATTTAGTGGGTATTGTAGGGAATCAAACCCAGACCTTCAGTCATAGTTAGCAAGCTAACCAGTAACCAATTTAAAACATTGGGACCGATAGCAGCATTGAAATGATCAAGATAATAATAATAATACATAGCTTACTGTTACCATAAGATCTATCTTGGTTTGCAGATATCTGAACATGGCTTTCTTCAGAATTTCTGCAAGTTGTAAAATTAAAAAAAAAAAAAAAGTTACATGGTATTTATTTTAAACAATAATATTATATTATTCATAATAAAACAAAAATGGCTTTTATGGACAAATCAGCTGACTCTAAACTACTTCTTGATTTTTGAAGACAGAGTGTGAAAATATTTACAATTTGCAAACCTCTACTCCTCTCTTTTCATCCTCCTTGTAAATTTGCCAGGCAATAACCACATAAATGGAATAACACTTTTAAATTAATTTCTTCATATTTAGCTTAGATTGCTTGTACAACATTTCTCAGTACTTCCCATTATTAGGCCTTTTTGCTGTCACTCAAAGCTAAATACATCTTCCTAAACTCTTTAACCTAAAGATTAAAATGAGAAAACACGATGTGACAATTATTCCTTAGGAATCTCAACATATTAGTGCTCAACGGCACCTTTTTTAATACCCTTGTCAACCTCGATCGTCTTGGGGTAAAGTGCTCGCCTCAGGACCCTTGTTTGCGGGTTCGAACCTAGCTGAGATCGATGGATTTTTCCTGAGAAATACAAATCTGTGGCAAAACTTCCTTCAGAAGAAAAGTAAAGCCATCGGTCCCATGTCGATTGTGGCATGTATAAGAACCCTGGAACGTATGTGCGAAAACCTTTCTGGGCAAAATTGGTAGGCCCTTTAACTCTCGCTCAAAGAAATTCTCATGTGCTAATATCAGTCCGTTAAGAAGGTGCAGGTGACCTGATGGTCTAGGGGTAAGGTGTCAGACTTC
Organism: Timema douglasi; assembly: GCA_901482245.1. NCBI lineage: Eukaryota > Metazoa > Arthropoda > Insecta > Phasmatodea > Timematidae > Timema > Timema douglasi. The sequence goes on from CABEEJ010001717.1 coordinate 4,496, forward strand.
TGTGCTGTCGGCCGGGGGTTCAATCCTCGGTCCCGGCACAGATTTATGTGATTACCAAAACCTTCCTTCACCTCTGACAAGACATCTTGTGAATATGGGGAATGCCAGGCCTCCTCCGTGGTTCGGATTCCACGTTAAACTGTAGGTCCTCCATTTCATCTCACAATCACCCTACCATTACATATTAGTGTAAGTTCGTATAACCCGAACGGGTAGTAAGACGCATTGCTAATAATAATAAGAAGAAGAAGGTGCATGTTAAATACCTCAAATAAATAAAATAATAAAAATAAATCTAATACCCTTGAAAAATAAATATATTCTAACAGGCCACAAAGATTCCTGAAAAAAGGGAGAATAATAATTTTTAAAAAAATTAAGTTTGTTATCCCTCACTGCAGTTCGGGGGTAACTGGTCGATATCGCGGCGACGTTATGTTCAGACACGTGTAGGTAGGGGTATGGAAAAGTTTGATGAGTGTTCTGGCAACATTAGTCACTGTGGAATAAAAGGATGTCTTGGCAGCGTGAGTCGCGATTGAACATGAAGTCCCGAGGTGGGGTGATAGGGTGCTGTTCCCGGTAGCGTGAGTTGCGGTGGGAGGTAGGGTGATTGTCTCGGCAACGTGAGTCGCGGTGGGACATGAGGAAGTCCCGGCAACATGAGTCGTGGTGGGAGGTAGGGTGCTGGTCTCGGCAACGTGAGTCGCGGTGGAACATGAGGAAGTTCCGGCAACATGAGTCGTGGCGGGAAGAAAGAGGGTTAAAACAATATTGCTCCTTCGTAACATAAGACAATTTAATAGCTCTTTCAAACAGGTTGGGTAGCCACTCTCCGACTGGCCTATGACCTAGGAACCACCATATTCAGTACCCTCGTCACGGACGGCTTAGAGAACATGGCCTGTGGAGTGGTTTAGGTAGTGGAGAGGGTGGTTGGCGCGGCCTGTGCAAGTGCAGAGGAAAGTTACAAGGGCCATATGAACAGTGAGGCACAACAAGTTTTTGGAAAAAGGGCATAAAATGTAATTATAAAAAGTTAAAACCTTAGAAAACCAATAAGAATCTTTATGAACCTAAAAATATATTATTCCAATTTGGTTTTGTTGATGTTCTTATTCTTTAAGAATCACTGTTAATTTCAGTAACAGTTCTGGTTCCACTTAATGTTCAACTCCCTCATTTGAAGACACCTCACAATTTAGTTATTTCTTAACACATAAAATCTAAATGTTAACATAAAAAATGTGTAAGTAGGCAGGACCTAACGTAATGAATTCTTATATTTAGGAATTTAAATTTATTTTATATGTTTAAAAGCAAGTTATATAGGCCCTACATAATATCTAATTATTTTTTGTTTATAACAAATCTACTTTGAAATTAGGTACCGTTTTACACTGCTTAGATTATGTTCATCTTGAATTATGAAAATGTTGTCTGTTTGTATGCATTTATCAACTCTTTCAATGTCACATCCTTCTAAAGGCTTGGTCCCCAAGTGAACAGTCGCTGATTCTTGTTGAAGCTGGTTTCTGTTGACATTTTATACATCACATAAAGCAAGCAAACATTTTATATTTATAAACCGAGATATTAGGATTTTTTTTTATGTTTGTGCTACACACCTTACTTCATCTCCAAGCTAGCCACATATTTGACAGTAAGAGTAAGTATGAGGTAGATGGAATCCATAAAAAGTGTGACAGCATTTGCTCTAGGGGTAAAAAGATAATCTCTTCTAATATACTGGCCCAGGATCCGAACTCTAGTCCAGGCTCAAGGTCAAAATCAAGCATGCAAGTTGTACATGACAGATATGCCATTAAACCAGCGATACACATGTAACCTCACCAGTTTGAAAACTTTAGTGTGTGGTTTTGACTCCTATAAAACTGTGAATACTCATCATAGCTACAGTAGCCCCATGGCTTCTTTGGTGCTGACTGACAGCTCACAGCTGACTTCTGACAGTCAACATTTAGGTATATATACCTAAATGTTGACTGTTAGAAGTGACAGCTGCTAAACACATGTTTTTGCAGATCATATGGTTCGGCGTAGGGATACATAATTTGGTCTGGTAACATTTCAAAGCTTTTAGCTGTCAGCTGTGAGCTGTCAGTCAGCACCAAAGAAGCCATGGGGCTACTGTAGAATGTTCAATATAAGCTGGTGGTGGTGATGTGTAATATAACTATAGCTCTTTCCTTGTCCATATCATGAGGCACAAAAGTATTTTGACATAAATTTATTGGGCACACATGAAACATGGCCCACCAGATGGAGCTATTGCAGTTTGGAAAACAAGTCACAAAATTAAGGAAAAAGCAATTACCTTTCACTTGATATTTGTTTTCCTACCTGCCCACATTGCTATCAAGTACATACTGACAAGTAAATGAGCATCTATTGGATTTTTGAGGGCAAACACATGACACACGTCATCTTAGAATAAACATTACCTGCCTGATATGTTTCGACTAGATTCTTCTTGCTTGTAATTCGCTAGATTTGGATCGACGAAAACATCGGTTTCCATCAAAGTATCAACTTCTTCGGTGGACCCTTTCTTTGAACAGGTGTTTTGTGAAATTTGTTCAGGTGGTTTTCTGTAGAAAATTGTGTCATAAATTTTGTAAATAGTTCATGAATATGTGCTTTTAAGTAAAATGTATTTTTGACAAACAAATAGTAACTGGTTTTGCATAATATAACAACCTTCTGTTAACATTTAACCTGCTTGATAAAACTCTACATTAGGCCTTTATTGGGATTAAAAATCTGATCCACAAGTCCCCTCTGCCTTTCCCTCTGTAAAGATTCAGATACTCTCCAAAATCAGTGCTATTTGTAATGTTTAGCAAATACTCAAAACATAGTTCTAGTTCACTAAATTAAGGGTATGGTATAATATGGTCTAAGAGTTCCCAAATCGTCATTCTTGGCTAATGCAGACTCCGGTATATCATACAAATAAAACTCTATTTTTAAAAAAACTTTTACCCGCCTCGGTGGCGTAGTTGGCTAACGCGCTAGTCGTGTTGAGCTCGACCGCTGAGGACGGGGAGATCGAGGTTCGAATCTCGGTCGGGTGAACTGGGGGTGGTTTTCCACTCTCCCTCCACGCAAATGTGACTTCACTTCCTCTAATTCAACCTTCCAAATTCCTAGTCCATTAGAGTAGTTAGTACTTAAAGCGTATAACCCGAACGGGTAGTAAGACGCAATGCTAAATATTATTATTATTATTTTAAAAAACTTACTGAAGTTTTGAAAACGTTGGTAATTTGGTGTATGGTGGTACTATAATAATGTTCTCTCTGAAACTAAAAAAAAGGGGGTTAACAATACATGAACATGATCAACAGCCATGTTAAACTCTAGATCCATGTGTCAAAAATCAAACAAAACTTTGCTGTATCATAATAAAAGTAGAATTTAAGTTAGGCTACACTAATGTGTAGTCACTATAATGATCAAATAAACAAATAAAGGTTAGTATACATACTGGTTTGGTTTGTGAATTTTAAAAGCCATTGAAATGTATTACTAAAGAAAATAAAAAAATTCAAATCATTGCTAAGCATTTGAAACAATGAAACCAATTAAATGATTTTTAAGTCTAAATAATTTTTTTTAAGGTATTTGACAATCTATGGCTCATGGCACACAGACTTACACATAGAATCTGAAGAAGCTATAGGTCACAAACTGTACCACTAAATAGAAATCAGCACTTAACTCCTTTTGTTGTTGGAGTTTTACCTATAAATAAGAAGTCTTTATTTTCATTGTCTAGTCACACACTTACTGGAAAACTCATAGAAAACTAAATTTTCTCCAAACAAGGGATGAATATTTTGAATACTCAAATGTTTTAAGATATCTAAGACCAAATAAAACACCAGATTCAAGATTTTAAAAATAATTAAATTATTCAAACTTTGATTTAAAACATGTTTTAGTGCTTTTATAATCCTTAATATTGGTATTTTAGCTCAGCATAAACGTAGGGCAAAATTAACGACTGGACTCCAGAAGATAAATATGTCATTTGACTGAATGTATGTTTACGGTTTAGGTCCGAGATTTGTAAAATAGTTGATTTGACCCCTCCCCAATATAAACCAGGGCTTTGGAGTCAGTGTGCCAAACCTTCGAGACTCGTATATTTTCTACTGTTCAACTGACTGATTAGTTCATAAATGACTAGAGTATATTAATTAGTAGGCCCTAATAAAAATGTACAGCAGTATATACTCCAATACAGATTACTTCATAGAAGCTTCTTTGGCATTTGGAATTTATTTTTGAATAAATCTGTTAGTCTAAATAAATAATAATGGTCCTAAAAATAAATCAAGTTAAAATGATATTTTTACCGTATAGTTTATTTTTTAACCTGGAGACTGTGTCGGTACATTTTTACCGACTCCAAATCCACCCAAAACTGCTTACTATTTTGACACTTACTCTACAGCCCTGATATAAACTAGATATTTTGAACCCACATCAGTCATGTTCAGAAAAATAATCTGAAATAGTAGAAATACTGTTTTGGTCATTTAACTTTGAGTTATTGTAAAGAAACAAATGTAAGTTTTACGTTGTAGTTCCAGCCAGCCGAGAGGAAACTCCCTCCCCTCATTGGCCAATCTATTGGCTACAATTACATTGTAGTTCCAGCCAGCCGAGAGGAAACTCCCTCCCCTCACTGGCCAATCTATTGGCTACAATTACGTTGTAGTTACAGCCAGCCGAGAGGAAACTCCCTCCCCTCACTGGCCAATCTATTGGCTACAATTACGTTGTAGTTACAGCCAGCCGAGAGGAAACTCCCTCCCCTCACTGGCCAATCTATTGGCTACAATTACGTTGTAGTTACAGCCAGCCGAGAGGAAACTCCCTCCCCTCACTGGCCAATCTATTGGCTACAATTACGTTGTAGTTACAGCCAGCCGAGAGGAAACTCCCTCCCCTCATTGGCCAATCTATTGGCTACAATTACGTTGTAGTTACAGCCAGCCGAGAGGAAACTCCCTCCCCTCATTGGCCAATCTATAGGCTACAATTACGTTGTAGTTACAGCCAGCCGAGAGGAAACTCCCTCCCTTCTTACGCTAATGTGTAATGGTAGGGTGATTATGAGATGGAATGGAGGACCTACAGTTTAACGTGGAATCCGAACCACGGTGGAGACCTGGCATTCCCCGCAGTCACAAGTTGTCTTGTCAGAGGTGAAGGAAGGGTTAGGTAATCAGATAAATCTGTGCCGGGACTGAGGATTCAACTTATTAAAGCTCGCTAAATTTTTTGGATGTAGGTTTAGTTAACGAATCATGTTGGTTGTGGTTCTAGTGGGAGTTTTCAGTATGTCTAATTTTGTAAAAAAAACCATACTGGCGTATTAACTTTATTTGTCAATGTATCAACTGTTGATGTCGCACCACAGCTCTTAAAATCTTCCATTCTCTTCAAATGTCCAGTTTTGTTACTTTAAATGCCTATGTATTTGTACTAATAATGAAACAAATATCAACTTTTATCTATTTTCTTCCTTTATAACATACAGTAATTTATTTTAAAATACTGTATAAAGTCTTAAAAATACACTGGCGTAAACTATAAATCTAATTAAAACCACTTTTAAATTGGGAATTTAATTTCTTGAGTTTAATTTGCTCTAAAATAAAACGTAAAGAATGATAAGCATTGTTAAAAGATTTGGAATGTTTAGTATTTTGTTCCTTGGTCCTTAATGTATGGTCACTTCTGTTGTTCCAGTTCCATTCCTCGATGCGCCAGTGCACATGAAACATGTATGGAGACTTGCTACAAATTAACTTATTATACATATTTTTGATTCAATTTTTAATGCTTTAAAAGTTGATGTTCCTAATATAAAATTAAAAACAGGATGGTTAAAATAATGTTTCTTGTAGATGATATGAAATAATAAATACAGTAAAATAAAAGAATAATACATTTTTATTAAAATGTGGCAAGTTTGGTTTTGCATTGTTGAACAACAATGGTTTTAGACCTAGTGTTATAAATAAAGCTAATTTTGTAGTGTAAATATTGATAAAAGTTTTAAATATCTTAAGTTCAAATAAAATTAATATGTATGTATCTTACATTTTTATTTTAACCAGAAATTATAATATTTAGCACCGCGTCTTACTACCCGTTCGGGTTATACACTTTAAGTACTAATTACTCTAATGGAATAGGAATTGGTAAGGTTGAATTATAGGAAGTGAACCCGCATTTGCGTGGAGGGAGAGTGGAAAACCATTTAGGAAAAACCCCCCTCAGTTCACCCGACCGAGATTCGAAACTCGATCTCCCCGTCCTTGGCAGTCGAGCTCTACACGACAAGCGCGTTAGCCAACTATGCCACCGAGGCGGGTCAGAAATTATAATTTTAGAAAAGGACTGTGTTCTAGTATTTAGTTCTCTCTTTAGCTATTATCACTTCAAACGAGGATAATCCAAAATGGAAAAAAAAAATTGAATTACTTTACTGGTCGAAATCAGATTTCGAGATTTTTATGTTATAATTGTCAAATTTGATATTAATTTTTTAAGTTGCAGAATAATTTATAAGTGAAATCGCTGATATCTTTCAAATTAAATAGGTTATACTTACCATTCATTGTGTTTTTAAAATTGATTTTTGCCAAAAGGAATCTCGAAACTGTTGAGCCCTACAAACCTTTGAATCTCAATTTCGAGCTTTAACGAAAAGCTCGGCTGAAAGCTTGGAATGAGTACTCGCAGAGCCCTAGTCAGCAGTTTTATTGCTGCAACCCCTTTAATTAATATGATTAAACAGGGTGTCTACCATCCAGGAAAATCGGGGAAAACAGGAATTAACCGGGAATTTGAAGTGATCGGGAAAAAACGGGAATAAGCCGGGAAAATGATATTTTACTCAAAATATGAAATACAATAATCATTAAATCAGTAAATTATGTCATTTTTTTGTTTGTTTGTAGCTGTGTAATATATTTTTAATTCCTAGTAAACAATTTTAACACAAATTTTAAAAAAATATTCAAATTTTAAAACTTATTATTATTCATAAAAAATTTATTAATAGAAAAAAGAGTGGAGAAGGGAGGAGGGTGGGGGGGGGAGTTAGAAGGATGTTACATACATTTTAGTGGGGAATTTTAGGAAATGATCAGGGGAAAAGTCTGGGATTTCATTGGTCAAGTTGAGTAGACACCATGATAAAAAACCAATAAAAAGATCTTTACATAAGGTTAGCCTTGAATCTGCAAGGCAATTACAAATAAAGAAAATTAACGTCTATCTAGGTCAAAAACTTCTACTTAATGCGGCACACTTAGAAGAATCCTTTCATGGCCTAAATGATGCTCTGGCGTGCAATAAAGAAAACCCAAAATGTTTGTTGCAGCATTGTGAAAATTGTCCCCTTAAAAATCATGTTGCAAGATATGTTCAAGGGAAATTTTGAAGAATATGATATGGTTGATGAAACTGATTGTTATCAATGGCTATCGGTTGATAGAACAGAAATTAAAAAGATGACTTGTACTGCACAAGAATTTGTTGTTTAACTTGTGGACAAAATTGAAAAGCTTATTCCTAATTAATAATAATAATATTTAGCACCGCGTTTTACTACCCGTTTGGGTTATATGCTTTAAGTACTAATTACACTAATGGATTAGGAATTGGGAAGGTTGAATTAAAGGAAGTTAACCCGCATTTGCGTGGAGGGAGAGTGGAAAACCATTTAGGAAAAACCACCCGCAGTTCACCCGACCGAGATTCGAACCTCGGTCTCCCCGTCCTCAGCAGTCGAGCTAAACACGACTAGCGCGTTAGCCAACTACGCCACCGAGGCTATTTATTATAAAACAAACACCGATTCCATCACAGCATAAAGCCATTGTTTCATTTATGATCTCAACCATGACGTTGCAACAGTCTATAGAATTCAACAAGAGATAATGGTGTTCATAAAAACTAATATTCAAAGTATAAAGGATGTAAATTACTTTACCGATGGTTTTGATAGTCACCACAAAAACTTTATAAATCTGTGCCAACACAAAATTGCTTTTGGAATTTCTGCTTCTTGGCCTTTCTTTGCAACGAGTCGTGGAACGTCACCCTGTGATGATATTGGTGGTGGTATCAAACATATCAGTGCTAGAGCTAGTCCACAGCGACCTCTAAATGAGCAAATAATAAGCCTGGTGGTCTAGGGGTAAGGTGTCAGACTTCTGTGCTGGCGGCCGGGGTTCAATCCTCGGTTCCGGCACAGATTTATCTGATTACCAAACCCTTCCTTCACCTCTGACAAGACATCTTGTGAATGTGGGGAATGCCAGGCCTCCACCGTGGTTCGGATTCCACGTTAAACTGTAGGTCCTNACCCAAGTGGCCCAGCAAGCTCATTTTACTGTCTAGAAGGATATGTGTCAGTACGATATATGCACCCAAGTGGCCCAGCAAGCTCATTTTACTGGCTAGAAGGATATGTGTCAGTATGATATATGCACCCAAGTGGCCCAGCAAGCTCATTTTACTGGCCATTGCTTGAAGATGATTGCAATATTCCATTTGGTCACATCTTGCATGTGTTAGAGGCTTTATCAACAAGTTCAGTTAGAACTTATGGTTTTTCCAAAAAAATACATTTATAACTGTGAAGCCAAATGGTTTTCTTTTAGAAATTCTCTCGATATATTTTTAAACCTTGAATAAATTATATATTTTTAATAAATTGCCGTATGAGGATTAGATTACTAACAAACTTTTAAGCTAAATTTTTATTATGTTAATTATATATTTTTTGCACAGAAAGCAAAAGAAAGCCTATGCTTTCTCTGATATTAGTAATTTATATCAATCATATTTTTATGGGAAATTTCCTGCGAATTCTTATTTTAGTTGTATTTTTAAAATCATATTTTGTACAAATCCACAACACAATCAAAACACTGTATCTTTAAAGAGAAGTTTTAAAAAAAAATCATAGATTTATCTTTTCTAGGTCTAGAGATATTAAATATTTTATGCCACGCTGTAAACTTTGCACACCGTTACTGCTAAAACTTTTCAGTTGTATTTAGGCGAGATTTGGGCCTCCATAATTTGAAAACTATTGGTTAGATTGTCTTAAAATGTAATATATGATCATATTAAAACCATTCAAAAATATTATGCGCCAAATTTTATCATCCAAGGTGGTGGGTTAGCTGGCCTGGATGAACTGACATGGTATGACCTCGTTACCAACAATCCTATCTAACATGAGAGTGGCGCGTTGGAATATGTGACCACTAATGATTATTATTATTAGCACCGCGTCTTACTACCCGTTCGGGTTATACGCACTTACGCTAATGTGCAATGGTAGGGTGATTGTGAGATCAAATGGAGGACCTACAGTTTAACGTGGAATCCGAACCACGGTGGAGGCCTGGCATTCCTCACATTCACAAGATGTCTTGTCAGAGGTGAAGGAAGGGTTTGGTAATCAGATAAATCTGTGCCGGGACCGAGGATTGAACCCCGGCCGCCAGCATAGAAGTCTGACACCTTACCCCTAGACCGCCAAGTCACCGCACCACAAATGATGGTTGTATATATGTAAAAGAATCTGTTATTTTATGGATTAAAGCCTAGATTTGTTTGTAACTTAATCTTAAAAAATGTTGCATGATGCAAGGTCATGTCTAACACTCGAGATCTCAGAACCTGTGCCTCATGTGATTGGCCGATAGAGAAGCGTCTGTAGACTAATTCAATGAATATGAAAGTTTGGGAGTAGAGTTTAATGCAAGTATGCAACATAACCAATTATGTGAAAATTGCGTAGTTTGCGAACTCGACCAAACAACAATCCTCTCAACATAATAGTTTCTGTGACAATACCCGCAAGTGTCGTTGATTTTTGGTATCTTGGAACGAATTGAGATTATAAAATACTGGCTAGTATTATCATTTGTAAACACCTCTGACACTTCTCGAGCTATAGCTGCTCTATGATGTGTTTCTGGAAGTGTCCGGCAACTGCTCTAGTTGCATGATAAGGTGTTTCGTGTCAACATAAATTCGATGCCAAATGTAAACACTTAATTAGGAGTGGAATTATCTAACAGTGAAATATAATAATTTCAAGAGGCTTTAGAATATATTTGATAAAAGTGAAATATTTATACTTAAATCATTAGTAGCAAAATAGTTTTAAAGTAATTTATGGATCATAGGTACTCATAAGAGTTAATAATGATTACAATTTGTTTAACAGCCGCAAAGTGTAACAAAATATTTAAATATTAAAGAAATAATAGTTTGACTTAATGGGCATTTTAAAAAAAAAAGTATATGGAGCAAATATTACCAATATATTTATTTGTATCAACCTAAAGACATTATGCAGTTATATAAACAAGTCCATTAATTCAAAATAAATACAATATAAAAAATTTACATTTGCAGTTGGAAAAAATCTAAAATTTCAAATATTATTAACTAAGCAGGGCATTTTGGTGTGTATTGGGATAATATTTAAATTTAATAAGTATTTGATAGCAATAATGGAACTTGAAGTGAAGCAGCCATCAAACCACATGGGAATGCTATCTCTTTTGATCACCAAGGTCCTCAATAAAATCTTCATCAATCTGTACAAAAGAAAATATGTAAAAATATGAAATATTGACACTAAATGATTACCAATGAAATTTTATTTTAGATAATTAGTTAGCAAATCTTTTATTCTTTGAAACAAATACATCCTTTCAGAAGAGTCTCTTGATGAAGGGTCGTGGTAAGTAAAATAAATGATACCCTGACATGGATTTGAACCCTAGTCCTAAGGTTTTATGCGCCGATCGCAATATCAACTGATCCATCCAGATTAACATTTCAATCAGTGTATCACTTAACTATCTAAATCAGGCATGTCTAGATTGCAGCCCGCTGTGATGAAAAATTTGTATTATAAACATTATAGTAAAACACCCCAGACAATTATTACATTTGAAAATTATTGGTCTTTATTTGGGAAAATTTAGCGAGTAAGATTGGTAAGCCAAATTTTTACTCTTTACTTGCTTACTTACTTACTTACTTACTAACTTACTCTATGGCATTAGGAACTCTAAAGTTCATTACCGCACTCACAAAAGTACACCACCTATCCCTATCTTGAGCTAATTTTATTCGGTCTATCTTATTACACTCCCTCCCTCTCAAATTGATATAATTTCATTGTCCCATAGGAGTCTGGGTCTTCCCAGTGATCTTTTCCCATTGGGTTTGCCGTTCATACCCTGAACGTGGTTCTAGATACACCCATTCACGCTGCATGACCTGCCCACCTTAACCTGTGAAATTTTATTACTAAACAATGTCTGATGATGAGTAGAACTCATCATTATGTAGCCTCCTCCACTCCCCGCTCACTATCTTTATCCATTTTTGGACCAAATGTCTTACTAAGAACCCTGTTTTCAAACACTCTACTAAATTTCTTTTCATCATTTAAAGTAAGAGGCCACATTTCGCACCCATAGAATTTCACTCTTTACTAACCAAAAATCAATTGGTTCCCAAAAATGGTTAAACTTTCTAATCAAATAAGTGCAATTTTTTAAGGTATATTAATGTCAGAACAATCGTTTTCTCTTATGACACATCACAGCTTACACACAAGCCACTCTCTTGGCGCAATATTTTTATTCATCACGGCATCTCACTACTTGTTCAGGTTGTATGCATTTACGACAATTATTCTGATGGGGTAGTGACGAGGGAGGAATCATTTTAAAGGTAATCTACCCGTATTTGCGTGGAAGGAGAGTGGGAAACCATTTAGTAAAAACTACCTTCAATAGACCCGACTGGGATTTAAACCTCGATCTCACTATCATCAGCAGGCCAGTATAACATGACAGTGACTCCTTAGGTCATTCAGCCAATGAAATGGGTATTACGATATTTAATTTTTTTGAAATGCAGCCCCCTCAGTATTTTCAATTTTAAATGTGGCCCTTTTGATGATACAAGTTTGACATGCCTGGCCTAAACAAATTAATTGACATGTATTTATAGAAGAGAAAAACTTGGGATTGTAAAAAGCTCAAGAGTAAAATAGATTTACTTTACATTCATTACTGTGTCCACCTTGTGGCCGGCTAGGTCTGTTTTAGCAGTAAAATAGATAAAGACAGAAAATTTGGGGAAAAGGGAAAATATTACAAACGAGAATCAACAAACGATTGTGTAATCTAAAGCTTACTCTTTTTTTGTCAAATGGACATTTTTCTCTAATTTTCACCCTTTAATAATAATTTATCTTTCCATTTCCAAGGATTACTACGGTTTACAGACAAGTAAATGCTCTCATTAAAAAGGGGATGAAAATATATATTTTAAAAAAAATCGGTATGTTATATTGATGCTATGCTAATATGGGGTATTTAATGTGCAATGAAATGACTGATTATATTAGCACACAACTTACAAACTAACTTATAAACTGTAATATTTGTATTTAGTTTCCCCGCTCACCTCTGGCCATTTTTCAGGGATGATGTCAAACAAGTCATCCTTTACATCCCCTTGGATGACGATCTCGTCATCCCCCGTCACTGAAGATCCACATGCAAACTTGGTGCCAAAAAATTTCGCCGCTACTTTCAAGTCGATGTCTACAAAACAAAAATAACATGGACATGTGACCATAGCAGATCTAGAATATTCTCATAGGGGGTTGGAATTATAAATAATACAGTTTTTTATTGGCTCTGCATCGTAGACAAACGGAACTGTCTGTATGATAAGAAAACGATCCAATGGCCGACTTAGAGAACTGTTCCATTCACTTCAAAGACTACAGGTTTCTTTTTTTTAACGCAAGCTCTAAAAATGTATTATTTCATACCATTTTATTTTATACCATGGCCTGACATAAAAAGGCCATGAAATGGTCATTTTTATAGTGAACTTCTTTATTAGTTGGTTTGTTTGTAGTTTAGTTATCTTTGGATTCAATCTAAACAAACAATGACTATATCCTAATCACCGGAAAAGTGTTTTGCTAACAAAATAAATTGAAGATTTATAAGTAATTATGGTGGTGACCTGGCGGTCTAGGGGTAAGGTGTCGGACCTCTGTGCTGGCAGCCGGGGTTCAATCCTCGATCCCGGCACAGATTTATCTGATTACCAAACCCCTCCTTCACCTCTGACAAGACATATTGTGAATGTGGGGAATGCCAGGCCTCCACACGTGGTTCGGATTCCGCGTTTAAACTGTAGGTCCTTCATTTCATTTCATCAGGGTTGATAAACATTTTTTTTAAGTTTTTTAATTTCCTGATTTTTCCAGGTTCTCCAAACTAACAAATAATTTTTCTCAGTCTTTTTTTATATGCAAAACTATCAATTTTTTTTAAGTTTTTTAATTTCCTGATTTTTCCAGGTTCTCCAAACTAACAAATAATTTTTCTCAGTCTTTTTTATATGCAAAACTATCAATCAAGGGTAGTATCATTTTCAACACAAAACTCTTAAATAAACATGGTTTAGATAAAATGGGTTTAATATGGTGATTTGATTTTCACAAAGCCCTTTTGAAAAAAAAAATATTGTAATATTATATATATATTTTATCTTAAATACATAAAAATTTAATTTAGCTGAGTAAAATAACTGCTCGAAGTGACTGTCATTGTTTTCAATGCACTTAAAACACCTATCTTATAAATATTTACAGATTCTATCACACAATTCTGGCTCAAATATTTCTTAAAACTCAAGTTCTATAACTTCTTTCAAATAGCCCAAATCAGAAGGCTTAACAGAAAAAGAACATGCACAAGTCACAGGGGGTTATATCCGGAGATCTTGCAGGCCACTCAGTGATTCCTCTTCTACCTATCCACTCACCAAAGTGCTCATTTAAAAAGTTACAGACAGTAAGTGCAAAGTGTGGGGGAGCTCCATCCTGTTGCCAAATAATCCTGTCCGTCATGTCTCCAGTTCGATGATTACTTCATCAAGTATTTCCAGGTAATTAAGCGTGGTCAATCTTCCATCGAAAAACTAGAGTCCGATTATACCTGCACTGCATATTCCTGCCCACACTGTGACATACAGGTTAATTCTTCAGTGATGACAGTATATGGATTTTCAGTTGCCTAACAAAACACTATTGTGCCTATTGACACGCTCATTCAATTTAAAAACTGCTTCATTGACACACAAGATGTGTTTATAGAATTCAGGATCTGCCTCGTTTAAAATTATGCACTCCTCACAGAATTGAAGGCGCCTGTTGGGATCGTCTTCACGCAGGGCTTGTAGTAGCATAGGCCTGTATGGTTTCACTCTCTAACTCAGGGTGGATACAAAACATATTTTACAAAATTCCCTGACTTTTCCAGGTAACATTTTTCAAATTTTCCCTGACTACTTTTTTCTAGTTTAAAAGGTGGATGATAACTTGTTTTACTTATTATTGATCACATATTAAAAAAAAGTTTGTATCTACTAAAAATAAACGGTTTTATCCATTATTTTAACCATCAGAATGTTATTTTATTTAGGTACTATTAACTTTTATTTTAATGTTTGGTTGCAAAATTAATGGGATATTTTAGACCTATTTTTTAATTCCCTGACTTTTCCTTATTTTTAGTTAAATTCCCTGACATTTCCCTGTTTTCCGTGTCATCCAAAAATTCCCTGACTTTTCCAGGTTTTCCCTGTCTGTAGCCACCATGTAGCTTTTTAACAGTCTTCTAAAACTTATATTTGATATAAGGGTGTGTGAATAGAATTATTTATCGACTTTAATATCAAAATTTTGAACAAATACCAAATAGTACAAATTGAATAGTAGATTTTCTGACATTTTTAATAAAAAATATTTTAAATAGTAAATTCACATTGAAAATGCAGTTTTAAAATGAAGTATTTCCGAAATGCAAACAATTACCTCAAAACATTGTTAAGTGAGCTGGTATTAATTTAAAAAATCTGAATTTAACACAATATTTCCAGAAATTGAAAGGAACTTTTGATCCAGTTTTTTTGACACCAGATTACATCTAGATCAAAAGTAGGAGTAGTTTTAGAGCTCTATTACATTATTAAAATGAAATTTGATATCGATTTTAGCAATTTTTTAAGTTACTGAATAGTTTATAGTGAAACTGCAGATATCTAAATTAAATATCCTGCCCTATAATTGCCATTGCGTTTTAAAAATAAATTTGTATGTACATCAAGAAGAAGCTTGAAAATATGATATATATGTCTATATAAATACTAACCATAGCCAAGAAATGTATCTTTACTCCCAAAAACAGTTGGCACAGTGTGTTTCTAAACGTTTTTCTTTAAATTCAAAATGGAGTAATCCAGTGTTTGTGTCGAGTGTATTCTCACTTCTTTCTTTCTTTGTGTTTGATAAACGCAACAATGCCAACATATTATTCTATTTGTGTTAAAATGTGTGTGTGTGACTACTTCTACTCTAGAAGACATCATCATTGAGCATTGGATTCTTCCCACATTTCCCCTCGTTCCCTAGGTGGGCTTTCTCATCAAATTTACTCTTATAGATTATTTTCCCTTTTTCTTTAGTTTTATCAATTTACTTTATTATAAAATTATTTAGCCATTGGGCCACTTCATTTGTAATCATCTTTTAATTATTATTATTTTGCACAGTCTCTTACAACTCCTTTTGACTATTTTTATATTTACAGTATTAGGGTGGGAATGGGAGAGGTAGAATTTCGAGAGAATGTACCCATATTTTCATGGAGGAAGAGTGGGAAACAAAACGAGGAAAAACCACCTTAAGCAGCAAAATTGTTCTTACCCACTGACAGTCCAAACCAGAAGACCAACGCTTGATCTATGTGCACCCCGGTGCGAGATTTAGTGCTGCTATCGTGCTCAATACTATCCTCTTATCCCAACTTTATTGTCGGTTGATTAGTACAAATAAGCCACTAAGTGAATGCGAACAAAAGAGCTCAACATCTAGATAGTAAATACCCACCAAACGAGCTGAGTCCGGTAACAACAGTCACAGACTTCTTTTTGCCGCGGGGAGCCCGGGACACGTACACCTGTTTCGGGCCATCCTCTTTCTTCTTCGTTTTCATCATCCCCTTGCCTCCTCTTTTTTGCCTCTTCTTCTCTTCCTCTGCTCCTGCCCCATCCCCATCCTCTTTATCCCCTGAGCAAAAGTGGAAAGAGAAATGGTAGATCTTTAATTAAAAATGCATCTGAGAGCTTGTGTAATCTTGTGTCAATTTTAGTGGGGGAAAAAAATAATACAAGAATATACATTTTAGTTTTCACAGGCACATAAGAGAGACTATTAGCACCTGTGAACTTTTTTTCACTGTCATAATATTTTAACAACCAGTGTAGTATTTGATCATTTATTGTCTTGTAAACTTAGATGTATTGTGTAACGTAAATATTGGAGCAACAACATTCAACTTTCAGCAATCAAAACATTATTATTATTATTATTATTAGCGCCGCGTCTTACTACCCGTTCGGGTTATACGCACTTACGCTAATGTGTAATGGTAGGGTGATTGTGAGATGAAATGGAGGACCTACAGTTTAACGTGGAATCCGAACCACGGTGGAGGCCTGGCATTCCCCACATTCACAAGATGTCTTGTCAGAGGTGAAGGAAGGGTTTGGTAATCAGATAAATCTGTGCCGGGACCGAGGGTTGAACCCTGGCCGCCAGCACAGAAGTCTGACACCTTACCCCTGGACCGCCAGGTCACCGACAATTATTCTATAGGTCTCTTTAAAATTAAAATCTATTGACATGCTTTTACAGATAAGCAGCAGCTTTGATATATAAAATATTGTATGAGTGTACTAATTTATGGTAGAAACATTACAAATCCCCTATGGCTGGGGACACATTTGTGAAATTAGTAAATAGGCATACAAACCTAATTAGTAGCAGCCAATGAAAAAAAAACTATATGAAAAGGGTTGCAAACTTTTCATAAAAACTAAAGGTCCACAGAGTAAGTAACAAAGAATGCATATCATTAAGCAAATAGAATGAGCTTTGAATGTCTTTAGTGTGTAATTTGTTATTGTTAGTAATGTATTTAAATAAACACGTAATTAAACCTCTTTAACCTCAAGTTTATTAAAATAATTGTGTGATTGTAACTTTAACCAGATAATCCTAATATGTAACTTAATTAAATGTCACCCGCCTCGGTGGCGTAGTTGGCTAACGCGCTTGTCGTGTTGAGCTCTACTGCTGAGGAAGGGGAGATCGAGGTTCGAATCTCGGTCGGGTGAACTGGGGGTGGTTTTTCCTAAATGGTTTTCCACTCTCCCTCCATGCAAATGCGGGTTCACTTCCTCTAATTCAACCTTCCTAATTCCTAATCCATTAGCGTAATTGGTACTTAAAACCGTATAACCCCAACGGGTAGTAAGACGCGGTGCTACTATTATTAATTAAATGTCAGCAAAATTAACCTGTTTGGTATACAGACCAAAGAGGCCATGAAACAAATTCCTGTCAGGTGAACTGAGGATTTTTATATTTATTCTCCAGGTGAGTGCTGGCACATTTTAATTAGGACTAGATTCAAATTCATCTTTCTTATTATGTAGTTATACCTAATTCAGCTTGAATATCCCGGATATGCATTACGATAAAAAACTACTAATAGTTGTTTTATTAAGTTAAGAAAAAAAATTGCAATAGGCACTGAATTACTTAACTTACCAAGTTTGACAACCTTTTCAAACTCCGTTGGTAAATTCTTCTCCAGCCATTGTTTGCACTTGTCATACTCTGGGTAGTACTCGCAATACTGTGAAGATTATAAAAAAAAAAATCCATAAACTTTTAAAGCTACAGTAAGGCTACAAGCTATTACTAAATATAAATATAAATTTGAATAAGTGACTACATAGAATGGTATAGTAATAATTTTGAGAATAGGCCTAATTCTTATTTTCAACACAATGGGTATATTTTCCACTACCAGCTTGCCAGGCCTGGTGTTGCTCCATATGCCTTATAATATAACTTAAGACCAATCCCCGGCCGTTAATTCATCATTATGAAAGGATAAGCCAATGATAATTTTTTCGGCCTTGCCGGTAATCAAACCCAGGAGCCTTAGCTCGGTAGTCAAACAAGTTACCGACTGAGAAAAGGTGTCGGATATGTTCTAAAACATATCCATACATTGTACAAAATAGGATAGTAAAATCGAAGACTATTATGTATGACATTAACGGTACAATTGTTACCCCCATGTATATCCACCCAGTATGCAGATAATGGATATGTACAGTAGCCCCAAGGCTTCTTTGGTGCTGACTGACAGCTCACAGCTGACGGCTTTGAAAAGTTACCAGACCAAATTATGTATCCCTACGCCGAACCATATGATCTGCAAAAACATGTGTTTAGCAGCTGTCACTTCTGACAGTCAAAATTTAGGTATATACCTAAATGTTGACTGTCATAAGTTAGCTGTGAGCTGTCAGTCAGCACCAAAGAAGCCATGGGACTACTATAGCCTATAGTGTAAAGATCAAAATTGAATTCTTTGTATGTATGTATATATTTTAACTGTTGTTTATTTAGTGCAAATTATGTCATCTAACTTGTAAAGTAGGCTTATTACGAGAGCTATTTATGTGGTGGATGTGCACGAGGGTAAAATTACCTCAATAGGCATGGAGCAGTTGCCACAGTAGAGAACGCTGAGTGGATACGAGACATTGGGCTGCGGACCCGTGCACAAAGCTTTCCCCTCAATCTCCGTCGACATATCGTATGTGGTTCCTAGTCTGAAACTGAAATAATTGTACTACTTTAAGTTAATATATTATAGAGCTATATAAACACAGTTTAAACCATCTGGATATTTAAAACATAGAAACACGCCACAGTGCAATTTTAATTAAGATAGGATTAAAAATGATTCACTTTAGCAACTCTTATATTCTCCTTAGGTGTTATTTTTGCATAGCAATAAATATTGATCAAATTTTGGTTTATTCACTTAAATTGGTAAATACAATTTTCCACGGTCCATGTTATTATATATACCTATGATAATTAATTTGTAATGAGCAAAGACAACCAGATTCCCTGCAATGATTGTGAAAATCCCTTAGGTTCGACTAGAGTGTAGTTTTATGTTTTGCTTTTTCCCAATTTTGAACAGGGAGGGCAAATCTCTATAGCAATGCAAAGGCTAGAAAATATATAAACTACCTCCCCAACAATTGTTAGCCAGGGAAGGATGATATAACAACTATATTTATAAAACTAGTAAAAGAAAGTCTAAGTCCTATATTTTTACAAATAATTAACTTATCTTTTGTAACTGGAATAAAATGAAAGAATCCTTGGTTGTTCCTGTTAATAAAAAGGTACTAAAGATCTTTGTAGTAACTATAGGCATATTAGTCTCATCTCAAATCTTGAAAGAATTAATAGAAAAATCTGTTAAAAATAGACTTTTGGAATATTTAAATAGAAACAACTATTTTTTTGCTGGACAATATGGTTTCTTGAAAGACTCTAATACTCAGGCAGCAGCTACTGACCTAATAATAAAAATTCAAAATACTATTGAGACGGGAAACTTGGGAATGGGTTTGTTGATTGACCTGACCAAGGCTTTTGAAACAGTTGATCACATGATATTGATCGAGGAATTGCAGTATATTCAAATAGAAAAGTCACCGTTAAAATGGTTCAAAAAATTACTCAAGTTATAGATGCAAAGAGTTCTGATAAAAAGCTAGCAAGGCTCCAAATTCTTTAGTGACTATAAACGAATAATGTGTGGCGCTCCTCGAGGTTCAATCATTGGACCCATTCTTTTCTTAGTTTATATAAATGATTTACACAAACATAATTTGGATGGACACATTCAGACTTTTGCAGGTGACACTTGTTTATATTATGAAAACATTAATTTAAAATATAAATGTTCTACTAAATAAACTTTAATCCGACATCCCTCCTTTGCTACGCTAGATTCATACCAATAAGCACTCTATTAATTTTTAAAAAAACTAAACTTATCCTATTCTCAAAACCTAGCCACAAAAGAATAATAAAAAATAAAATTATCATGGAAAATGAAATACTGGAATTTGTAGATTCTGTTACTTATCTGGGCCTAACTATTGACAAGCATATCTTATGGGACAGTCACATAAATAATATAACAAAAAAACAACTAATTCCTATTGAAGGAGCATTAAGCCAATGTGCCTATGCATTAATTAATCTGATCAAAATAACTTTTTATTTTTATTTGGTACACTCATACCTAATATATGTGAGTAATGTTTGGGGTTTTGCCACCAAATCGAGACTTAAAAGATTTTCTGCACTCCAAAATAGAATTATTAGATCACTATATCGATTACCTCTTGGGGGATATAAAACTACCAAAATTTATAAATATATGGATTTAATGCCTCTCAATAAATTTACTATTTACCAAACCGGCATTCTTGCTTACAAAATAAATCAAAATAACTTAAAAGTACCCACAAATTAGAATTCCCTCATTCATGTCATCGTACTAGAGGCTCACTTAAAATATATCATGAATCTCTTAACACTGTAAACTTTGGAACAAACGCGGCTTTAAATAAAATGACTATAATATATAATGCAATTCCAACAAATATCACTTGCTTACTGGACATGGCAACTTTTAAAAAACATTGCAATGGTGTAAAATACTTTACCCAAGTCTCATCCTATCTACTTGCCTTCAATCACAATTATTATAATAAATACATCTTTTCTCAGTAAACATTTTAGAATTTATTATTATTTTCCTGAATATACCTACATATATTGTTTATTATCGTAATAATAATTAATTTCCCTAAATTTTCATATTTATTTCAAAGGAAGTTTTTCATTATTTATGAATTATTATTTTATTTTAGTTACATATTTTTAAATATATTTTTGTAAATGTTTATTGATAAAAATGTACTTATCAATATTATCACACATATTTCAAAATTATCATATCTGTAACAATGTACTGGTACTGATGTATATTATGTTGTGTATTTTTTCATTTATTTCATGATAAAATATTCATAATATCTTTAAAATCTTTTAAAATTTAAATTCATGTAAAATTTCAATCATTTTAAATCCATAATCCCATAAGTGAGCTCCGGCTCTTTGGATTATGTAATTAATTATAAGATGATATATTAGAAAAAGTCTAAATTACAGTTACCAGCAATATGAATGTGACATTGTTATGTTTCAAATTTAAAACATTATATGCACATAGGTAAATAGAGCTTAGACCTTATGATCCAATACTACCCAACATAGATACAACTAACAGTTCTAGGGACAGTGAGCGTTTGATATGCGACATAGAAAATTATTATTATTATTAGCCCCGCGTCTTACTACCCGTTCGGGTTATACGCACTTACGCTAATGTGTAATGGTAGGGTGATTGTGAGATGAAATGGAGGACCTACAGTTTAACATGGAATCCGAACCACGGTGGAGACCTGGCATTCCCCACATTCACAAGATGTCTTGTCAGAGGTGAAGGAAGGGTTTGGTAATCAGATAAATCTGTGCCGGGACCGAAGATTGAACCCCAGCCGCCAGCACAGAAGTCTGACACCTTACCCTTAGACCGCCAGGTCACCTACTGTAAATAATTCATCTTGACTAAAATGCAGGTGTCATCCTACAGTCGAGCCATATCGATCAAGCGGTTGCAATCAGATGGTGAGGATAGTGCCAACTTTTGCGGATTGGGGGTGTCATGTGGTCAGCATAATGAATCCTCTGACCTTTAATTTCAGTTTTTTAGACTGAAGTTGTTACTTTTTCATTCAATAAGTTTGTGAGGAGCATGTTAGTTGTCATCAGGAGAAACAAGATTAGGAATGAAGTTCTTCATTCCTAATCTTGTTTGTCTTAGTGACATCAGGGAAAGAGTAGGAGTACAGGGAGTACATGAGATAGTAGAGGAAGCAAGACTGAGATGGTATGGACATGTAGTGAGGATGTTGGAGTACATGAGATAGTAGAGGAAGCAAGACTGAGATGGTATGGACATGTAATGAGGATGTTGGAGTACATGAGATAGTAGAGGAAGCAAGACTGAGATGGTATGGACATGTAATGAGGATGTTGGAGTACATGAGATAGTAGAGGAAGCAAGACTGAGATGGTATGGACATGTAATGAGGATGTTGGAGTACATGAGATAGTAGAGGAAGCAAGACTGAGATGGTATGGACATGTAATGAGGATGTTGGAGTACATGAGATAGTAGAGGAAGCAAGACTGAGATGGTATGGACATGTAATGAGGATGTTGGAGTACATGAGATAGTAGAGGAAGCAAGACTGAGATGGTATGGACATGTAATGAGGATGTTGGAGTACATGAGATAGTAGAGGAAGCAAGGGTGATATGGTATGGACATGTAATGAGGATGTTGGAGTACATGAGATAGTGGAGGAAGCAAGAATGAGATGGTATGGACATGTAGTGAGGATGGAAAAAGAGAGTATGCCAAGAAAATGTTGGCAATGAAGTATGTAGGAAAACGACCACAAAAGAGGTGAAGAAAGAGAGGAGAGAACTAGAGAACATAAAGTGTTTAAGTGAGAGGAGAAGAAGAGTGGTAGAAGGATAGAGGAAGATAGAGGAGTTTTACTAAACTGACCCGGCCACAGGCTGGAAACAGTTGATGTTGATGACTAACCAAATGCTTCGTCTACAGAATCTTCATCCAGGAGCTTAGTAATATACCACTCCGTAAAAGTTGGATAAACTTTTACTTTCTAAGGACTTGTAGATATGTATATATCTAAATGAAAGAACAAATGGCATCATGTGATCATACCAACCAATAAGGTAGGCCTAATAAAAATACTTTGTCTAATATCACTCATTGAAAGAAAATTGTCTACAGTAAGAAGAAACTGACAAGCAGTCAGCTGATTAATAAAAGAAATTGAAATAACTTTTTTGAGAAAATATCCAGAATATAGGCCTACATCTATAGTACAATTTGAACTATCAAAGCTGTAATTAGCAATTAATCAATTTGTCGCCCTAGATGATTTTATTCCGGTGCGCGCGGATATATTTACTTAAATATTATTGGTGTTCCGTATAAGCTAGACCTAGTGATTAGAAAGTTAAAAGTTGACCAACTTGTACAGAGTACAGATCAAGACTCTGTAGACAAAGCAATTTGATACTGAAGAATCGATTTCTTGGATCACAGACTTACAAAAACTGAGTTTGTAAATGGTGCTTTAAGGGTTTTACGGATGCGAAGCTTATAGTTTCTATAGACCTTTGTTGTATTCGAATAGTCAAGTACACTTGATTTGATGACTTTACACTTGCCACGCACTTGAGATCAAAGACTGCAACAGACTATTATAACGGCAAAATATTCATTTCACAGCCTTGAGTCCACAGTGTTGCTTCCTACCAATGAAGTTAGAAACTATTTTAAACGCCATCTATCAGTCCAAATGAGCATAGGCTACTTACAAATTTGTGGTAACTTATTATCATTTCACATGACAAATTATCCAACACAACACAATACAACTCTACAATACTACAAAACTAGTAGGCCTATATTTAACGTAAGTTATCATAGATTATATTACTCTATGAGCTCTATCTCTAGCAGACGAAAAATTAAACAATAATATTGCCGATCAAACACCGCATCGACGGCGTGTCAAGGGTAACTTGCTGTCGCCTTTAGACTCGAGGGCATGTGAGGGGTGCATTAGCACACTTCGTGACTATTCGGACGGATCTACACTTGATCACGAGATTGCTAATGTAACTTACAAATGAACGTCAAGGGTCAACGTCGCGTGAAGAAAGACTATTCAGATACAGCCTAGGCTTAAGGCAAATAGTCTCCATAGCCAAAAAATTGTTCAAATCCTGGGCGAGTAATTTTACTATCCTTTCTCGATAAGATGTGTGCATTTCTTATAAGCTAACGTCCTCATCCAATCACTAAACTTAGACCGTTAATAAAACTTGTGTTGAATATAACACTAAAATATTAAATTAAATTGTGTAACACATCTTATTAAGTAAAATTAAATTTACTATCATGGTAATTGTTAAGAGTTGTTAACAATATATACATTAAAACAAAATATAATTATTGAATTGTGATATTATTCTAGTTTAAAGCACTTTAAGTGGTTCAATGTTAAGTTTAAAATGTTTTACTTACAATTTCAAGTTTTAAAACATTTTTATTCCTAGGCTTTTCTCGCGTCTGCTATATTTCACGATAACCACCAATAAAAAGATAAATATTAAATTCCTAGACAACTAAAAATTTCTCAATGGTGCATATATTTGGAAGAAAAATATAATATAGAATGACCACAGAGTTCTTCTACCTATTTTTTTATATTGTTTTTATATTATTATTACTATCCATAATATTCGGTTCTACTATCAAGCTGCTATGTATCTAAATTAATTCTAATGATATTGACTCAATATGCAAATGAAATAGTTGTAGATCATCAGTATGGATTTCGACGAAATAGATCAATAATGGATCAGATTTTTACTATTTAACAGATATGAAAAAAGCGGGAATAAAAAATGATGGTACATCAATAATACATTAATTTTAAAAGGCCGATGAGTCATTTAACAAAAATTTTGAATTTGGTATAAGCAAAAAAAACTTGTTAAGCTAATTGAAGTGTGTGTGATGAATACTCACGGTAGGTTACGGGTTGGATGTAACTTATCATATACTTTCGGAATACATAATGGGTTGCAATCGCATTTGTCTACGAGATTCCGAGGAGGTTGGACGCGTGTTCTGTTCCTGGAGAAGACTGCGACGACACCGGAGAGAAAGCCGACACCAGGCAATGAATTTAGCCCCATCCCCCTACACAACAGAGTCTGAGACGGTCTGTGTGGGGTTTTAAGCTGCGATGATCCTAACGGTGCCAACCAATAGCTGAAAGACATAAAATGCGGCCGGCTGCAAAGCAATACGTTGCATTTGGTGACCGTCTTGAGGACACATACAACAACACACCATAGGGAGAGATAGCCCCCCTCTCTCTCACGCCCGTGCGCCAATAGCCTGCCCTTATCCGTGAAATGGTCGCAGCACCACTCGAAACAAATGACACCCCACTGATCTTCATAAAACCAAGAACAAACAGAAATGCTAACTTTTCTAACTTGGAGGCTAGCCCGGAGACAACCGACATGGAAACTGATCACGACAGCAACGGTTTATTAACCCTAGTCGACAAACTCAGACATAAGAGGAAATGTAGGAACACAGACAGGACCCAATCAAAGAAAACTATCACCACGGTTGACAATAAATACACACCACTGAACACTAAGACACAAATAAACAAAGACACACCACCAACACAGACAGACACCAAAAAGAAAGAGAGATTGCCACCAATAGTGACTGTAGGGAAACACAACTATAAAAAGATTACCGAGATTGCCAAAGACACCGAGACCACCACAGGAGTAAGTTACATTAATAACGGGCTGAGAATCCAAACCACCTTGACCCACGATTTCAAACTTGTACAACCCCTCCTAAAGGAAATGAACCAAGAGTCTTACACCAACTCACTGCCACGGGACAATCCGCTGAAGGTAGTAATAAAGGGACCTCCACCAAACATGGACACTGAAGACATAAAATCAGAGCTAATCGACCTAGGACACCCAGTGACTGACGTGCGCTAATTTAACCTAGAGGCAGAAGCGATCAACACCACTCAGACAGTGACACTACTCTTGACATTTTTGGTCTCACATGCTAATACCGAACCTCACACCATTATCTTTGAAGTTAGGTACATTAATCGGAGGAGAGTTAGGGTAGAAGATTACATTCCTCCCGGAAACAAGTGTGCAATGCCACAAGTGTCAGAGTCATGGGCATACGAAAAACAACTGTTCGAATATGCCCAGATACGTGAAGTGTCTCGGAGCACACCTCGCCACCAACTGCCCCAAAAAGGACAACACAACACCAGCAAGATGCATCAATTGCAATGGCCCACACACGGCCTACTACAGCAAATTCCCGGTATACGTGCAACTGTTGGAGGCCAAGAACAATAAATTCAACACAGGACAGACGTGACCCACATGGACAGCGCCCCTACCTATCACCGGTAATAACTACCCTCCTATCCCGCGCACCCGTCAAATTGTTCCTCCAACCAACCAACCCCTCACGGGCCTGTCAGCTAAACAATCCGCAGAGGATACATACATCTACCGCTCCTATACCGATGTTACGATGGGGTGCAACAGACGACCACAACAAGAAAACACCTCTTCCCCACTCTCAGATATAAAAGACTTCATCAACCTACCCAAAAACCTAAACATTTTAAAAATACTAACACACTTCAGACCATACCTCACTAGACTCAGAGAGGCGACCGACAAGACAAGAAAAACTTATGATACTGCTAGAGGTAGTGACCAAATACTTCTCGACCGACTATGACAAACACAAAAGTGACGGTAACGTAAGACATACTTCGGGTTTTTAAATGGAACTCGAACGCGATACTCACGCAAGCTAAGAAGCTAGAAGATCTTTTTAAAACTTACTCGATAGATATTGCCCTAATAAACGAGAACCATCTAAATCTAGGAAAAAATATCTACTTTTACGGCTACACTATTTATAGAAATGATAGGCCCCAAGGCAAGGTAGGGGGCATGGCTATCTTGATCATGGCCCATCTACCTCACTATCCACATCAATTTCAAAATCTCCAAAATATAGAAGCTACCTGAATAAATGTAAATACTAGGGGTGGGAGTGTCCGGTTCACGGTCATATACAAACCCCCGACTAAGACGATACTACTGCAAGACTTATACGAAATCACAGGCGCAAACAAACTTTTTTTGCGGGTGATCTTAACTAAAAAACACCATAGGGGGATTTCAGTTGGTCCTAGGGGGAACATTCTGTAGTAGTTGGCATCACTGTTACATTGATGTCTTGTCTCGAATATTTTGACGGCATTGTCTATCTCTCTCTAAACGATCCAAGCAATAAATAATAATTATTTTATTCAAACAGCATTTCATCGCAAACAAGGCTGTATGAATTTATATCAGAGCTAACAAATATATGATGCTAATATCATTTTTTCTTTTAGTTTCTAACAATTTTGCAACTTTAAATAAAAGGGAGGTTATATTTATTTTTTTAATGAATAGGCCTCCTTTTTAATTTTTCGATATTAAAAAATAATGGTGAGTAATTAATTATTTCATAAGTGATTTATTAAGTTAGACTAAATATATCGTTGGCCTACTGTAAATGAACAACATTTTAGAGTTGGAACACAGGGATAGCTTAATTTTCTTTTATTATAATTGTTTAAGCTGTAACTTGGCGTAGTTGTCTAAGCTCTCAAGATCATTTGAGGATTAATCTCCCCTTTTACAGATTCCGTAAGCTCCGCATCCTTTAAGTCCTTAACTCCTTAGAAATGTTAATCACGTTTACACTGTCCAGATCTGTAATCATGTGACATTGCCAACCAACAAGGTTGTTGGGAAATTCTTCCAGCAACATTTTTCTTGAGCTAGGAGCAAGTAAACGTTATCTCTAAAGCAGACAATATCACAGCTGAACAATTAAGACACAAGTAACTACATAAGATATTTTGATAAAACGTCCAGGATAGGCTATATTTGAACTGTAGGTTAAGTGTAGTCACAAATAATATATTTAAAACATAAGCTAGTCAGTGCAATTGCTAAGATAATGCCATTGGTGCTTTCATTTTAATGCACACACACTCTTACTTTGCTGTGATTGGTAGTCGTTAGCAATGTGTATCAACTAGTCCTTAGAAAGTTAAATTTGATGAGAACTAAGGAATTAAGGCTAAGGACTCTGTAGACCCAGGTTGGGCAACCCTGTTGCCAATCGCCACATGTAGCGAATTGGCCAAAAAAGTGTGGTGAATTTGAATTTTCCAGCTCTCGCAGTAAATTACAATTTTTCCTGATGGCTTGTGCGGGTTGTAACTTGATATTGGTATATAACTCAAACGGGTAGTAAGAAGCAATGCTAAACCCCCCCACCCCCCAAAAAAACCCCCTGATATTTCCTTCATATCATTGAAAGCATTCCACTTTTCATGAGTCATTAACACAACACTGCCATACAATACTCCCCAACACACTATTTACCAACACTTTGTTTCATATCTTCAGTCGGACAAAATTATTGTAAAATTTTGTATTAAAATTGTCTTACATTTTCAATACAAACAATAATGTTCATTATTTGCGTCTTAGGGAGTAGTAACTGAGTAGCCAAAGTGTACATATAATGAATAAACTTGTTATTATTATTATTATTATTATTATTATAACACCGCGTCTTACTACCCGTTCGGGTTATACGCACTTACGCTAATGTGTAATGGTAGGGTGATTGTGAGATGAAATGGAGAACCTACAGTTTAACGTGGGATCCGAACCACGGTGGAGACCTGGCATTCCCCACATTCACAAGCTGTCTTGTCAGAGGTGAAGGAAGGGTTTGGTAATCAGATAAATCTATGCCGGGACCGGGGATTGAACCCCGTACCCCCAGCACAGAAGTCTTACACCTTACCCCTAGACCGGAATAAACTTGTTCTAACAGTGTGTATGCTATTTTAAATGTTCAATTGAGCAATTATAATTTCTCAATTTTTACATTGTTTGGCTAATTTCACTTCTCATTCATCACACCTTTGGCTACATTGAGAAATATGTTGCGCACCTCTGCTAGTGTGGAGTTGATCTCTTACAGAGTAGTGCACACCTTAACGCACGTATAGGCCCTGCACTATAAACAAATTTGAAGCTCGGGGCAAACCGAGGTTGAACGAATGCAGAGTGAGGCTATATGTGGCCGAGCCAACTTGTTTCGATATATCAAAGTGAGGCAGCACATCGTATTGAGCTTGCCTCGCTTCAAATTTGCCTCTTAGTGTATAAGCGCCTTTATGGCTACAGAGTCTGTAGATGGGGCTAAAGAAATTAAGGGGAATCTGTAGACAGTGCAATCTGTTAGTGTCGAGTCGATTTCTTACAAAGTACTACGCACCTGGCATATACAGAGTATGTAGACAGGGCTTTAGTACTGCATTTGCATACCTGCTAAAGTACAATTTTCATAGAAATCACCTTTCTTTAAAAATAAAAGGCCAATCTGTCTAAGAACGTTTACACTTTCTTTCAAAATAAGGTATATATTAAAAGATTAATTTCAACAAACACTATTTTTTTTAAAAAAGTGTTAACATTCTCTTCCTGGCCAAGCTTGATAATATTCTAATAATTGATTAGCTTTATTTTATAGGTTTTGGCAATATCTATAAGAGGGGGGTTTGTCCTATCAAATTGGCACAATATAGCTGATAAATTAAGCTAAATTTTATGTTGTGTGTTAATATCATTTGTGTGTTTAGTATGTGAACATTTAAATACCCTATTTTACATCTCTTAGGCAAGTGATGGAGAGTCTTTAGCTGCATTGGAAACCTTACTCAACGAGTTCTTTGCTCCTGTAACAACCAACGAGAGAAAACATGATATCGAAGCCATGTTGAACAACTTCAGTAGTCAACAAGGAGCTTGGAAACATTGCTTGTTCTTCCTGGCCAACTCTGCTAACCAATATGTTTCCATGTACAGTCTTACCACCATCGAGGTAAGTATAGTAATTGTTTCATCTCAGTATTGTCGAATAGCAAGAAACTATTATTAAGTTTATGTTGGAGCTTTTGACGGCTATACATTATTCTCCAGATAATTTGTATTTGAACTCCAGCTAGGGGGCTTAACATAAAACTCTTAGGCCATGGACACACACAACACTGGTAGCGGAGAGCAGAGCAGAGCTTACATTTCAAACATACAAAGAGCAATGGCGACGGCCTCACAGAGAGCGCAGCTGACAGTGGCGCAGAGAGGAGATAGACACAGAGAGTGCAGCTGACAGCGGTGCAGAGAGGAGATAGACACAGAGAGTGCAGCTGACAGCGGTGCAGATGAGGAGATAGACACAGAGAGTGCAGCTGACAGCGGTGCAGAGAGGAGATAGACACAGAGTGCAGCTGACAGCGGTGCAGAGCGGAGATAGACACAGATAGCGAAGCAGAACTCCTCTTTGGAAGAAGAATAAAGACAATAAAACATCAAAAGTATTTATTGAGATCTGCGTACATTCAAAAAAATTAGTTGAATATTTTAAGTTTTTCATATAAATGATAAAATTCTCTATAAACTTCTTGTTCATATATTTCATGGATCCAGTCTTCTCTATGCGATGATTTAATAATACAAGATTTCAAAGCTATATTTCCAGCTAATATAAAACCCTTGCTTGGCTGAACAGATTTTTACGTGCTCTGATATTCTGTGTGTGTCCATAATAAGTATTCCTGACTGCTCTGCTCTCCGCTCCCAGCTGTACAACCAGTATTGTGAGTGTCCTTAGTCTTAAAGGCATGATGTTCCTCAGGGCCTTGGGACACATACGCCAGTACCAGTGGTAAAGAGATTTTTCCACTTGTAAATGGTCTTTTCTTGTTTTGTATTAGGCTCTATATATTATTGACTTTGTTGTGTGTTTTGTGCCAAACTGTTATATTTCCCTGCTCTTTCAACCAACTATTTCTTAGCTTTCTTTCAGTGGCGTAACTACAAACGGATGCTAACATTGACATCAGATCCCCCTTCATATCAAATAAAATATAGTACTGTAGTGCTAAAAATAAAATGCAACTTTCTGAAAATATGTATATTTACAGAATATTAGCTTACAAGTTTAAAATTTCTTTTTCTGTGATTTTTTTTTTTACATCCATTACTGTTTCCAGACTATGATTTGGGTCAATTTTTTTTGTTGTTTAAGTCATATTTTTTTACTATCGGCTTGCTAGGCCTGTCGTAGCTTCATATGCCTTATAATCTTACCTGAGACTCGGACAGGCACAACATCCAGTCCCCGGCCGTTAATTTATCAATGTGAAAGGTGTGTTGGTCCTCGACTCGACATGTGATCTTGTCCCGTGGTGTTCCGTAGGTAGTTCTTGATGATCTTCAACTTATGAAATGTCCTGTCTGCTGTAGCTACTGAAGTAGGAATTGTAAAAAAAAAAAAAAGTTAGCAAATATCAGGATGACGGGTTCTCATGTCTGAAAACTTGGTTAGAGCTAATTCAGCGCACTGTCGTATAATGGTGTTTTCAATTTCTGGCTTACCCGCCTCGGTGGCGTAGTTGGCTAACGTGCTAGTCGTGTTGAGCTCGACTGCTGAGGACGGCGATATCGAGGTTTGAATCTCGGTCGGGTGAACTGGGGGTGGTTTTTCCTTAATGGTTTTCCACTCTCTCTCTCTCTCTCCACGCAAATGTGGGTTCACTTCCTCTAATTCAACCTTCCCAATTCCTAATCCATTAGAGTAATTAGTACTTAAAGCGTATAAACCCGAACGGGTAGTAAGACGCGGTGCTAAATAATAATAATAAAAATTTCTGGCTTCAATGTTTTGATAAAGCGCGACAACTGGAAGTATAGGTTTTCCGACACGTCATTAAAATAATGTCGTCGTAGTTTAAGACCATTTTTCTTTATTTCTTCATCAGACAAGTTCAGCAATACTGTTGGTGTGAGAAATAGAGACAAGATACAAATGCACAGGATAAAAGCATTTTCGCTCCTTTGCCGATTTTTTCCCCCGGATATATAACCACCAACCTCCGCCACCTTAAGAGAGTGTATACACACTTACCCCATTTTACCGAGAAGTCAGCGCCTTGTATGGACACTCCATACACGTCGACACAGAACACTGCTCATCGTTTGAGTTTGGCTAGGAAACAAGATTGAGGTCATGAAGTGGCGTTTGACCCCTGTTTGCTTGTATGTACCCCTGAGTTCAAGACGCTGCGCAGGCGCTGAAACTTGTGGAAAGGAGCCTGAAGCGCTATCACGTGTCTTGGTCATCCCCACGACATTGCGCGCAGGCGTCGGCGAGAGGGCCATTTCTGACTTGCTGTGAACCCCCTACCAAATTTTCCCGCTGTTCAAACTCATAAGTACCTAGTAGTCAGAATGGAACTTCACTCTTTGATGCTATTAGGAATTAGGGACTTACCAATATGTAAGTGATCGTTATTTTGGAGAAGTTTTTTTTATATAATTATTTATTGAAAACTAGACATTGGTTAAATTTAGTCAAAATTATGTAGGGATTGATTTTAGTTATTTTTGGGCATATTGTTTTATTTAACTGAATTTAATTTCTATTAGTATTTGTTTCAGGTATGGACATATTATGGTCTTAAACCTTTTGGACCTGATTTTGAATGATTTCTTTTCAAGTCATTATTATACTTAAACTTTGAGCACTATTGTGCATTTTATTCTGTTTCTATATGTATAATGTTAAAGTATGTCTATGCGCTACTAATGATTTTTGAATCATAATTTTTTTATGTTTAATGTTATTGAGGGATACATTAGATATTTTTATAATGTTAGTAGTTTATTGTTTACCAAGTTGATAGGGTATAAAGTACTTAGTTATTTTCCTGCCTAAGTTACTGTGGCCTCTTTTATTATCGGATGAGGATAATTATGTTTCTGATTAACATTAGGTGTAGCGCTAGATACAAGCACAACTCAAGTTATGTTATAAAAGTATGTTTTATTATGACGGATGTGTAAAATGTTTAGACTTTCAGGACAAGCTTAATATCATTTATTCAGAGTTACCTTTTGAACAACTTAGCCCTTATGAGTAGGGAATAGTATTTGAACTGATAATGTTTTCACCCGCCTCTGTGGCGTAGTTGGCTAACGCGCTTGTCGTGTTGAGCTTGACTGCTGAGACGGTTTTTCCTAAATGGTTTTCCACTCTCCCTCCACGCAAATGCGGGTTCACTTCCTCTAATTCAACCTTCCCAATTCCTAATCCATTAGTGTAATTAGTACTTAAAGCGTATAACCCGAACGGGTAGTAAGACGCGGTGCTAAATATAAAAAGATAATGTTTTCAAACGATAAATATTTCTAATTTTGCTAAATGCGATTTGATCACTTTCCTTTAATATTGTTTGGTAGACTTAAGTATATATATCACCTCTTTACATGCATTTTGGATTCTGTCTAATATTGCACATTGTCTGCTATCCCTAAAGATTACATTGTTTTCCTTTTTGAGACTTATTCTATCGTCCGAGAATAAATCGGCCCTGAAGCCTATGTTAATTCCAAGTTAATTGTTTTGCATTAATATTAAGCGATACCCTAACTCAATGTCGTCATTTGTCGAATGCTCATCTTTATTGTTGTTATGTAACATTACGATGTATAATGTTCCAATGGGACCACGCCCACTACGGACGTTAATGGATGTATCGCATCAATTCATACTACCCGCCCCAATAAAATCAATTAACATTAGGATCCCTACAATAGTATTGTTCGCTGTTGTAGTTCTTGTAGGCTAAGAAGACATAATATAACCATGCTGGACAATATGTTTCGCTACTCAATCCAAACCAATGTAATGTATATTCTTTCCACGTACTTACCACATGAATCTGCTGTCTATAGTATGCTGCTAGGCTGGACGACTCACGGTAAACCAAGACCGGCGACTGGAGCAGGAAAAGCCGGTGTATCAACAAACGCGTCCCGGCACTACGACTGTACTAGCGTGAAATGAACCAAGGACTACCT
>CABEEJ010001717.1:39798-51348 GCA_901482245.1 Timema douglasi
TACAGTAGCCCCATGGCTTCTTTGGTGCTGACTGACAGCTCACAGCTGACTTCTGACAGTCAACATTTAGGTATATACCTACATTTTGACTGTCAGAAGTGACAGCTGCTAAACACATGTTTTTTTGCAGATCATATGGTTCGGCGTAGGGATACATAATTTGGTCTGGTAACTTTTCAAAGCTGTCAGTCAGCACCAAAGAAGCCATGGGGCTACTGTATTATGACCATACTACTCTAACTAGGTAGTGAGATGACCGAGCCCGTTTTTGTGCTATAAGTATTTTACCCCGTTGAAGTTGATGGGCAGAATAAAATAGGACGTGTGCACTGTGTAGACCACATTTGCTTCAAAGGAATTTACTGGTTGTGCCAACAGGAAGATTTTTTGATCCTTGTACTATTTTTTTTACTCAAGCGAGTGAAATTGTCAAATTTATTCAAACAATTTTTGAAGGGATTAATCTCCTGAGTAATTTACTTAAGATAAAGTAAGTGCCTGCATCGACACCTTTTTCTTTTTGTCTCAGAAACTGATCACCAAGCAGTGGCTGGGACTGATGTGGGAGGAACGCGCCCAACTGAAGGCTACGCTGTATCAATTAACGTTGGAGAACCATCACACAGTCCCTCACTTCATACGCAACAAGCTAGTGAAACTCGTTGTCGACATCGCCAGGCTGGATTGGCCACATTTCTATCCCGACTTCTTCACCAATATCCTACAGGTAAACTTTGTACCAAGGAATTTTGGATGTAAATCATAAATGTATTAAAATGTTAATAAAGTCTACCGCCTCCCTCATATATCTATTTATATGTCTATATATGTAGGCAGGTAAGTACACATATAGTTTACTTTCAAAAGTCGATATAAATAAAGTTTTGATGAAAAAATGTTAATAACATGACAACATACAACTCTGTTCATCATGTGTTTTAAGAAATAGTTGGTTATTTTTTTAACTATGTTATAATAACAGCTCATCATAAAGCTACAATATTTGAAATAAAGAAATAATTTCTTCTTATATAATTGCAAAAATTTAAGGATTGAAATCATATTTTGAGTTTGCTCGTTTTTATTTGCATTGTTCCAGCTTATCCAAAGTCCAGACAACACTACCCTTGGCTTGATATTCCTCTTGACAGCCTCTGAAGAGCTAGTTTATCCTTGGGAGGATCTCAGTGTCGCCCGTAAGGATGAACTCAAGCGTTTGTTACTGGCCTACATGCCTCAGGTGTTCAACATACTCACAGGTGACCAAACTCGCTCCTAATCTCATTAACTGCCGGGTTTGTCTTATTCCAAAGTCATGTTTCTTCAAACTATTAAAAAAAACAATTCTTTGAAGCGCGTATTTCGGTTACATCTAAATTATTATAGCTTCTGAGTGCTACAACACATTCTGACAACAAATTCGAAAAAATATCTAATTAGGGATGAGACCTTTGAATCCCTCTAATCCTTAAGGATATTCAAGATTCAAGAAAATATCGGATTCGAGCCTAAAATTCTTAAAGATATTTGAGATTCAAGAAAATATCAGACTCTAGCCTCAAATCCTTAAAACAATTTTTTTTTTCAATTCTTTAATTGAAATTGGTTTTGGGAGTTTTGATACTGCATATTGGTGGTTAAGAACCAAAATAATTTTAGGGTAAACTCAACAACCCGACCCCAGACCAGTAATTTAACACACTTTAAGTGAATGTATGGATAGAATAATGAATGTATTATAAAAAATAATGGTAACATTTAATTATAATTTCTATTTTCTATGATTGCATGGTGACCTGGTGGTCTAGGGGTAAGGTGTCAGACTTCTGTGCTGGCGGCCGGGGTTCAACCCTCGGTCCCGGCACAGATTTATCTGATTACCAAACCCTTCCTTCACCTCTGACAAGACATCTTGTGATTGTGGGGAATGCCAGGCCTCCACCGTGGTTCGGATCCCACGTTAAACTGTAGGTCCTCCATTTCATCTCACAATCACCCTACCATTACACATTCTAGCGTAAGTGCGTACAACCCGAACGGGTAGTAAGACGCGGTGCTAATAATAATAATAATGTTATGTGTGTTAAAAAATATATTTCAGCTCTCTTGGAAAATCTGATTCAAAAACAAAGACACAGGGTGACAGCTACCCCGCCTCCGTCTCCGACGCACGGCCAGCCCAATGCTTCGTCACCAGTGCATTCAGGTCAGAAATAAAGTAACTTTTAATTTAAAACTAAACCTGTTGAATTTAAAATTATTTTATGGTTAAAAGTAAGTGGGCCAACCAACACATTTACCTGAGTAAAGTTTAATTCATACATTCGCTGTAAATAGAGAGTATAAATGGCTTGAATTCCATATCAAATTTACACAATACACAATTGCAGAAATGTTTGTTGACCCATGATACTTTGAAATGCTACTAGAAGCACCTGAATACTAACCCTTTTTGGTTTTTGTGGGTGAACACATATTTTGGATTACTATAATCATCTCATTTGCTGTGTTTAGTAATAATACACAGCATGATGATATATATTTGTGTTTGCTACTATTGACCCTTTTGAATATATTGGTGAGATTGAGTGGACAAGACTGAAAATAGCTAGCAGCGAGAGTATTCCGCTAATAGCCTGTGACTTGACTATTTAGAGCTTGTCGTGAGAAGTTTTTCTCCCATTTTTGTTTTTTTGGTAAACACGTGAACATACGTGTGGCTTCCTCAGGGGATAAATATATTTCTGCTCTACGTGTTCACACATAAGAAATCATGGTCTCATTCCTACTCTTCTGATGTGTTTTCTGGTATGTTTTCAGGCTCATTGCTGAGCTCCATGCTTGACAACACAAAAAGCAGCGCCAACTGCGGATCTGGTCGCGATTTAGATCCGGAGAGCGAGACTTTTTGTTGTCTTTCTCTGAAAGCTCTGACACACTTGTTCATGTGGGTGCCGATAACAAACAATATCACGCCTAATCTTATGGGAGCCATCTTCAGACTTGCCAGCATCTCATCGGTAAACAAACACTACCGTATGTCTGGATGTGTCTGCTTTGAATCCCACCTGGAGACATTAATTAGTGGTAGGCAGTATACGAGTTATTTAAACTCAAATATAGTTAAAATGTTCCAGGATTGTGAATTGTCTAAAGTAACGTCTTGTTAAATTGAAACAAAACTATCTTATACATCAACTTTAGATTTTGTTTATTTAACATCCTAGAATTTACTTCTCTTGTGAATAAAAAACTAAAAAATTAAAATCAAAAAGTTTTGTCACAAAGCAATAAAGATCTATTGCTTGATATGTGTTTTGTAAAAGATCATTTTTTACTACTGGACACCACAGAAATGATATTGAAAGTAACAAACAGGACAAACACAACGAAAAGGGAAAGAGAGGTCAGAAGTTAAATTGCCGCCACTGAACAAAATTAAAATTGTGGCCTCTTAAATTAATTTTGTTTCAGTCCTCACTCTTTTAACATGAAACCAAACCCTTATATTTTTCCCTCTTAACTTTTTTATGTAAAGAAAAATATTTAGACATGAGGATTTTTATGGCGGATGCACATATTTAGCATATTTTACATGTGTGTGCCTTCTAAAAAGTGATAAAGACATGCCATTATATTACTTTAAAAGCTTGACACTTGTACTGCAATTCGCCGATCAGATTTAAAGTACTCGATTCACTATCAATCACTTCTATATTGTGTAGGGTGACCTGGTGGTCAAGGAGTAAGGTCTCAGACTTCTGTGCTGGCGGCCGGGGTTCAATCCTCGGTCCCGGCACAGATTTATCTGATCACCAAACCCTTCCTTCACCTCTGACAAGACATCTTGTGAATGTGAGGAATGTCAGGCCTCCACCGTGGTTCGGATTCCACGTTAAACTGTAGGTCCTTCATTTCATCTCACAATCACCCTACCATTACACATTAGCGTAAGTGCGTATAACCCGAACGGGTAGTAAGACGCGGTGCTAATAATAGTAATAATAATATATTGTGTAATATAGTCTAAAGTCTTTGTTTATTACTCAAAATTTCTAGAATGTCCACCAGTATGTGTGTTTGTGAATGACATAGGATACGTGTCGTGATGAGAGTGTGCGAACACTGGCCATGGCAGCCATCAATGAGATCCTCTACAAGAACTGTGTCCCTGTCTCGTGTGCTGACTTTGTGCTCAACTTGTTGCAACAAGCAAT
This sequence comes from Timema douglasi, assembly GCA_901482245.1. NCBI lineage: Eukaryota > Metazoa > Arthropoda > Insecta > Phasmatodea > Timematidae > Timema > Timema douglasi. Next base: position 44,016 of record CABEEJ010001717.1, read on the forward strand.
GACCTTGCTTCAAGGCTGGCTTGCCACTCCGCAGGATATGGACCTACAAGATAGGTATAGTACTTATACATTCTGACTATTATCAGGGAAACTATTGCACTGAAAAAAAATATTTCAAATACCAGGCCTGTGCAGAAATGATATTTTGACTTTGGGAAATTTTTGGCCGAGAAGAAATAGCAATTTCCCCACAGGAACGAGACAGGAAACGGGAAGGGGGAGCGGGGGATTTAATTTTCCCATTTACGCTTAAATCAATTTTTCAGATTTTTAATTCTAGTTCACCTCTGACAAGACATCTTGTGAATGTGGGGAATGCCAGGCCTCCACCGTGGTTCAGATTCTACGTTAAACTGTAGGTCCTCCATTTCATCTCACAATTACCCTACCATTACACATTAGCGTAAGTGCGTATAACCCGAACGGGTAGTAAAGACACGGTGCTAATAATAATAATAATATAATTCTAGTTCATATTAGCCTTTCCATTAATTTCAATAAAAATTTAAATAATCTAATGATAAAATTTGAAGCTTATTACACTTTGATATAAAAAATAATCAAATTGTATAGTTTCAAATAAGATATTTAACAATGAGGAGGCCCAATGGTTAAATTATTTTCTATCATAGTCACAGAACGTAGTTGAAAGAGGTTAGAAATAAGTTGGAGAAGTATAATAAAAACAAATTTTAAAGTAGCTTCCGAACATAGTCACGTGAATTTTAATAACTACATATGTAATAAAAGATCAACATATTTGAACTTAATCTAATAAATAGAATCATATATTGTAAGGAGGATAGAAAGGCAATGCTACACACTTACCAGATAACTGTAGGCCTCTAAGCTCACAATCACGACACAACAAAACACGTAATTATGTAATTCTCTTCCTGAAGAGAGTGGTTGATGTACACCGAAAACTACGTTATTATTATTATTATTGTGTTTGTTATTGTTATTATTATTATTATTATTAGCACCACGTCTTACTACCCGTTTGGGTTATACGCACTTACGCAAATGTGTAATGGTAGGGTGATTGTGAGATGAAATGAAGGACCTACAGTTTAACGTGGAATCCGAACCACAGTGGAGGCCTGGCAACTACGTAATTATTTGGTTTTTTTGGGTTTTAATTGGGAACTTTGAGGCCTACAGTTTTTTGGTAAGTACTAGCCTGCCTAGTTAACTCTTATGTTTTACTGTGGAACTGTGGATCCACACGTTCACCGAAAAAAATGTAGTCATGTGACAATCTCTAAACTAATTACAAGATTTCTGCTTCATCAGAGCGAGCTGTGCTACTAAAGTTCAACACATCTCTACTTCATTTGCTCTGCCTGAGATGTTCGGCACAGGAAAACTAATCAAGTCTCAAAACCAACCATCTCAAATCAATACATGTGCGCATTTGACAATGTACACGCTCTACAGGTAGAAGCGAGCAGACAGCTTTGCTGGCCTTTGGGAGGAGATTTGAAATAACTCGTTACTGTAAAGCGTGTGTATCAATGTATTGGATTGTGCCATTATACAGCGTTATAATTTGAAAATATCCATCGGGAGAATGTTCCAAAACATATATCTATTCACTAGAAAAGAAAATATATTGATATTCAGCTGTTTGTAGTTAGCATTCCAATGCATCATGGGTCAACATATTGTGTGTGAATTGTTGTATATTCCGTTCACGATAGGTCCCATGTCAATTGTGGTGTGTAAAAGAACCCTGGAACGTGTGTGAAAATACCTTTCCTGGCAAAAATTGGTCGACCCTTCTGTTCTCACTCATAGAAATTCTCGTGTACTTCTATAATCAATCGGTTCATATCAGAAAGTGCATGTTAAATACCTCAAATAAACGAATAATAGCAATAATAGTAATAATAATGCTTATGAAATCAATCAGCATAAGCTCACTATGGTTGAGGGTAAACAATGTGTATACACTTTTTCCGCTAGTGTTGTTGTACATGACTTGTTGTGTTACCAGTTACGAGGAGAAACTTATAGAGTTCCTCCGTTTGTTCGTGGGGCTGCACCTGACCCGACTGGAGGACAACCCTTGTTTCCCCATGGCAGATTTTGCTGACCTCCTTCTAAAGTTCACCTTCCATGGAGAGAGCACGGAACATTTGGTCGCGTGCCTCGAGGTGTGGGACACGTTCCTCAGTCACCTCCAGTTCAAGAAGAATGTGGCTCAGTGGTAAGGACGATGTGGATTAATAGAGGGAAAGTTTTTCACTCTTGTAGGTAATTTTTAATCAGTTATCACACTTGTTAATGCAAATTCTTTCCCAGGGCTAATTCGCCGGATATTTATTATAAGCAATTTGTCTTTATTTGTGCAACTTCAAACCGGTGGGAAAAAAATGTACCAGTTCTCAAATTATTTTCATTTGGCAGTTGAGACTGTGCCTCGTCATTCTTGTGAAGGAAACAAAAGTAACCGCCAAAACCTCTAAAGAGTGTAACTTTGGGATAGGGATGGTTAGGCAGCAAATATTTGTATCAGGCGGTTAGGCGTTACAAAATTACACTCGGGCACGGACAGATTCGAGCAGGTATTTCATTTTGCAAACAACTTTATCACAGGCCTAGAAAATTTCAAATTATAAGTTTAACAGTCTAATTTAACTTTTATGAAAGATAGAAAAACTTTGTCACAGGTCTTTTAAATTACAAATTACAAGTTTAAACAATCACAAAATGGCCGTTTCCTATTTTATGTTCATTTGCTGCATACTTTTCTATTTATATCCTAACAAATCTGGCTAATAATAATAAATTAAAGAAATTTAAATTAAGTTTTTGCAGGTGTAGGGCCTAAAAATCTTAAATGTGTAAATGTTGAGTTTGGTATGTTGTTGGCATTGACAGATGAAATTAAATCGTAGAAATCTTGATTTTGCTATGTTGTAAACTTTTAACCTGTGAGAAAAGTTATCGTAGTTTTGTTGAAAGCAAACAAACATAATCATTTACTAATTAATAAAAACTAATATTTACCTTTGTTTGATATTAGTTGAATTGAAATAATTCAACTATGAATATCATTTAAACACTATTTTTTTTTTCAAAGTTTGAATTAGAGGTTAGTTCTAACATAGTATTAAATACTTACCAATTTCTTGAAATGCCTAATAGAAATACGGGCATAAAAATACTCGCCCGGCATTCCAAGATTTTTAGATACCAGATTTATTGCCCGAAATTTTGGGTGCCCGACTACCCGTACTTTGCTAGTATACACTATGTTCATGGTCATTATATGCTTACTTTTGCCACACTCTGTGACGATAACTGCGTTCCGAATCACAATCTTGAGTCACATTGTTGGGATTGGTAAATCAAGCTGAGTTCACAGCAGCCAGTATTTTAGGTAGAGAACTTAAGAAATCCTTTTTGTTGGGGGTTTACTCGGGTGAAGGGGTGGGAAATGGGATTTTGTGACAGAATGGATTTACTAGTTCCAAAGTAAAATGATATTTTGGTTGGTTATTTCGCTTATACTTTGAACAAGATATTATACATAGATATCACATTTAAATAATTCTGTGGACCGTTGTTTAGTTACATTATATATATGTATAAAAAGATGACATAATAACTAATAAAACTCCGAAAAAACCTTATGAATCATATTCAGCCTAATGTAAACCATGGAGGTCCCTTTTCCTTGCAAATATCTCCCATCACATGTTTCCACTTAACCTAAAACAAAAAACTACCAGGCACACATGTCCAAATATGAGGCACTGAAGTACCAATGAAATGTTTGAAAAACAGCATCAATATTCTCAACCACCTAAATCTTTCTCCAGGATGTATCCTTTCTTAACACTGGTTGTCTGGCACTCACGCTAAATTGTCCCTGATTTATTAAATTTTAACATATAATTAATCTAAAAATAACCTCAGACTTCCGGTTAGTAGCAAAAATATGAATGCAGAGTATGTAAATTAAAGAAGAGATTAAACAATAAATTAACAAGAATGAATGAAAAATTATATCGTATATCTTCAATTCTAAGACACTTTTCATGCAATTTAAACATCTATAAAAACGGGGTGCATCTTAAAATTGCAGTTCGATTTCTTTACACGCTTTGCACACGGCATCACACGTTTTGTTCTTACGCGGAAGCCTCACCTCTATGTTTGACCATTTAACGATTACTTGAGAAAATATAAAAAAACCTGGCAGTTAACTGACAACCTTTTGCTGACCCCTACCGCAAAAATTAATAAAGCGCCAGGATCATAATTGGCAAAATTGTTATCAACAGCCTGAAAGCTAATCCCAAAAAGAATAATGCAGCATTCAATTAAAAAAATGTTGCATCACCAATGCTCTCGATGACTCAGAAGACGAGGTATTATGGGAGAGTGGCAATAAAGACGGCTCAGAAGAATCAGACTCTGAAGATGGTGTAGACTCTGATATTGATTCAACATGTTTAAAGCTATGAACATAATAGGCCAAGCTTTATAAACAAAATTACAATTTAAATTTGGATGTCTTATAAACATACTCACAGAAATAAAATATTCATCACTTATAAACTTGTGGGGAGACGAGTAAGATTGATGAAAATGAAGTATAAACTTATCCAAATGCCCTTTGCTATTAAAATGTATTCATCTTTCAAGCCATTTACAACAAACGAATTTAAGCGTCTTAAGAATAAGTTAACAAAATAAACACTGGAAAATAAATAAATAGTATATCAGAAATGGTTGGGAGCTAAGAGGCGAACTTCCCTAACCACTTTAAAAGACATATTTTCAAATTTTCTGGTAATTTTATTTTTTATAAATTCAATGGCCCTATTTTGTAAATAATGTCTAAATGCTTTTTGAGTTTTATTGTATTTATTCTGATTAAATTTATACGAAAGTTCAAATATACTAAAAAATATTTGATTTTACTATAGCTTTACAATGTTTAAATGTTAATAAGCCAAACCTATTTTACTAAGTAAACTATCTATAGAGAAATATTACTAAACATTTTAAAATAAAATGAATTAGTGCCTAATGGCTTGGAAATGTATAATAAGACAGTGTAAAAACACTGTACAATGATACATTTTTTAAAAATAATTTTACATAATTGACAGCAACAACAAATTGTCTACAATGATATAACTCTTTAAGGAAAACCTCTTTTCGCTTTATGAGGTAATTATATTATATTTGGAAGAAGGTATAGGAAAGGTGGATAGAAACATATAAAAGGGGGACAAACACAATATGGCCGTTACAATGAAAAGAAGAACACAGTTCACACTTTACACTGCTGCCAATGGACAAAAATGTAATGGCTGTCTCTTAAAGGAAATTGATCGTCACCGCCCAATCCCCCGACCTAGGTTTCATTCTATCGGAACTCATCAGGGAGGAGTGTGAAACGCGCAACGCAACTTCCTAAAAGAGAAAACAAAAAAAAAGGGGGAGAAAAAGGAAAATGGTAAAGAATGATAGGACACATAGATGTTTTTCCCCCTTTTATATGTTTCTATCCACCTTTCCTCCACCTTCTTCCAAATATAATACAATTACCTGATAAAGCGAAAAGAGGTTTTCCTTATAGAGTTATATCATTATATATTCGCATCCAATGTACTTTTCCTGTGTTTGTCCTTTATGTTAACACTTTTTATTTGTTCCTATCTATGTGTCCTATCGTTCTTTACCATTTTCCTTTTTCTCCTCTTTTGTGTTTTTTTTGTTTTCTCTTTTAGGAAATTGTGTACACTGTGATTGACCCAGCTCAAATTTAGTGATACCCCACATCTAGAAAGAGATTATATTTTTTAGAACTGAATAAATGCCAAACATTTTGTATTGGTTGTGTTGTTAGCCGATCCAAGGTGTTATTTTAACATTCTTAGGTACTCGGATGTTCTGATAAGTCTGGTGAAACAATTGCTGGGCAAGTGCCAGTTCCGGACGAACCAAGCTCCGCTAGAGGAACTAGACGACGATACTCTCAATGATGATGTAAGTTTAATATCAGAATATTCTATTGTATACTCAAGGTATATTATCACGTTCATGGTCCTTAAATCTATCTCACAAACCCAGGCATCATTTTCGCGATATATTGAATCATTGAGGAGGTTAAGGGTCAAATCTCAACCGGTTGCACTGTGTAAATTTTAATTTCAATTGAAAGCCTCTCAATTTATGCCACTAAATTTTTATATTAAAATTTAACTCAATGTTTATTATATCTTTCAGCCGATACTTTGGTTTCGCACAACTTGCAATATATTATGCTTCCACCAGTAGAAAACACACTATCACCAAACTCTGCTACTATTTGTCTTAAACGAACCGACACACTAGGTTTAATTTTAGGCATTTTCAAAGTGGTGCTGAAACGCCACAGTGTACTTCACGCTGTGAACTGTTCGCGGAAAAACCATCCCTTTCCCTTCCCATTCCGCCCTAACAGCTGTATGTGCCATATAAGTGCTTGTGACTAAAGGTAACATTCCAGATATTCCATTCCGCAAATAACTTGCTCCCAGCAAAAGCGCGTGTAGGCCCATCTTTGTATTGCCAACCAACCTTCAGCCAGTTATTAGCAAAATAATATGGTGTTGAAATGTCTTATTTCGGTATTTTGAAATAAGTGTTTTTTTTATAAACTACAACTTAAGGATTGGAGACATAATTTCATAAAATAATATAGCAACGTGACAAAACGACCTAAAATAACAAAATTCTTCAAAAAATGATCGAATAATTTTCCAAAATCAAAGAAAATGCCCTTAAAATTAAAAAACAAACAAATAATACCAAAAAAAGGATATATTTGTAAACGGGATGTCTTGAACAGAGTTGATATATATTGGAGCATTGCACCAGACCGCTCAGTAAATAGATGACATGTCAACATCCTAGCCCTATTGATAACAAACCCCACTTTATAGAGTTTGTTCCCTGAGATTTTGTTTTGTTTACTTTTGCAGAATCAAACTGAATGGCAAAATTTCTTGTGTGATTGTATCGACATCATTGATAAAGTGATCACAATTGTCCCAGATACAACATATGAGCTTCTGGTAAGTTGAGTGTTTGCTGTTTCATATCATAAAACACCTATCTAGATTTTATTTACTATATTTACTATGGATTGTTATACACACACCAATACAAACTCCCTGGTTTCAACTTGCATGAACCTCTCTCATCCAAACCTAGCACACTCGAGTGAACCTATCTCACCCAAACCTAGCACACTCGAGTGAACCTCTCTCATTCAAACCTAGCACACTCGAGTGAACCTCTCTCATTCAAACCTAGCACACTCGAG
>CABEEJ010001717.1:54588-118868 GCA_901482245.1 Timema douglasi
ACCAAACCCTTCCTTCACCTCTGACAAGACATCTTGTGAATGTGGGGAATGCCAGGCCTCCATCGTGGTTCGGATTCCACGTTAAACTGTAGGTCCTCCATTTCATCTTACAATCACCCTACCATTACACATTAGCGTAAGTACGTATAACCCGAACGGGTAGTAAGACGTGGTGCTAATAATAATAATAATAATAATAATAATAATAATAATAATATTGTAAAGAACTACTAAATGCCCCTATAAACATATTCTGCACAAGGATTACTTGATCTAATTTTAAAAACAAGCTCAAATAGACTTACTGTATTCAACTATTTAAGTGTTTTTACATACAGTACCAGTAATTCCTCCTATAATGTTGCCTAGCACAACATTTGGTTACAGCGTTAAAAAAATAATCTGACTCTTTCTTGATTCTTGCTCACATGATGCAACAATAGGCCAAGTCACATGTTCCTCTTTCCCCTCTTGTAATCATTGTTGAGCGTGGTGTTGTAAACATCATTACCGTCTTGAGTTCAGGTGTATGCAAAGCTTGTCTTTACCTTTCTTTATTTGTGTTTATGGGCCAGTTTCATAGTCAAATCTAGTACGCCTCAAGTGCGGCGCTACACTAAGTACATGACACCTACCTAAACTCGAATGGAATGGGCCTTTCTCACATAGGAAACTGGCCCATTCCATTCGAGTTTAGGTAGGTGTCATGTACTTAGTGTATCGCCGCACTTGAGGCGTACTAAATTTGACTATGAAACTGGCCCTATAGATTTTTAGTTTGTTTTACTGTTGTCTGTCTGGAATAATGTCTAAACGTCTATCTATTTTATCTACAACTCGATTGCAAAGAAAAACAGAAATTTATTCTGAACTTATCTGTGAAAATGGAAATGTTACAACTACTCTAATGCGACCACTGTGGTGTAGACATTCCTGTAGTTTTTGACCCACCTGCAACTATTGGTACAAATTTTGTCAAAATTCAATGAATATTCATCTTAAAGTATTTTGTGTAGGTTAACTTATTGCGTGTACGAAAATGTTTCTTCTTGTTTACTTTTCCAACAATATCTCTTGTAATTTAATCCCTACATGTTTTCTGAGATTTGACAATCTTTAAGTATTTTGGGAGACCTTGTAACCCAATCAAATAGATTTAGCATTGATTCCTATGGAAAAATACACAACTTTTATAAAGTTGTGGTAAAAAAAATTGCATTTTTCAAGAACATTACACCACCAGGAATCAATGTACCTTATTTAGTAATATATATATAGGATATTTAGGAAACTTTAAATTCTTTATTTACAAATAATATTAAACATAGGTGCTAAAAATTATCCCACATATTTCGGTAAATAATATTTCCTGTTTTGAGATTTTTAAAGTCCAATTGTTGGAATTTTTCCTCAATTTTCAGATTACTAAAATACTAGACAATTTCAGACTATAAACCATTTTCAATCGGTGTTTCCTCCTGATATTGACAGTACGGCAACTGGGAGCAGGTATGCAAGGTGTACGTGGGCTTGCAACATGTGATATGCACAGACGCCAACACTCAGGCGCGCCAGTTGGGGGTCAAGTCGGAGCACGACATTGGCCGTATGCACTGCTACATGAGGGACCTGTCCTCTCTTACCCAAATCATGGGCAGACTTTCTGCACACCAGATAGGTACAAAATTGGGTGATGGAAATGTGTTGGTTGGATAAAAGTAAAAGGTCAAACACTGTAAGCTATACATAGCAAAAGAATTGGTATATGTGAGACTTTAAGTTCCTATTTCCCATTGTTAAGAATAACATTTGAAAAATATTAAAATATAGGCATTCAAGTTGAGTCAAATACACTATTTTACATAGATAAATGTCCAATTTACCTTTGAATCCCGAATCTCAAATCGGAATCCTGGAAAAAATTAGAAACGTAAGAGGAAACACAAATATAATAGAACTAGCAGTCCCTCACGGCCTTGCCCATGACCCATTGTGGTGTAAGAATTATATAAACCCCTCCCCTCCCCCCCAACCATGCTGCTCGTTACTCACTGTGGTATAGTAATTATATGAATCCTTTTTATTCCTTATCCCTTGGGAATTTCGTAAAATCCTGAAAATAGTTATTAGTGGTTATAATTACCTACTTAAATGCCAAATTTGAAGTCTAATAATTATAGTTATGGAAATAAGGCAACTTTAAAGTATCCCGTGGGAATTTCGAAAAATCCGGCCTTATTCCTTGGTCTACATCATAAAGGGAACCTCTGTGCAAAATTTTAGCTTTCTAGGTCCGAGGGTTTGGGCTGGGCGTTGATGAGTCAGTCAGTGAGTCAATACTTTTCTTTTTATTTATAGATAATAGAAAATACAAATAAGGTTAATACATTAATGTTAATTACTGTTCCAGAACCTGGTTGTTCATTTACTCCTGAAATTATCGGTTCTGAACCATCAACAAGCAGTATTTGTTTAGAGGTCTAAAATAAAATAAATTTCACTTGATTTTTGTTTTTTTAAGCTGTGAATCCGAAATTTTCTCAAATCTTGAATATCCTTAAAGGTTTGAGAGAGTCGAGGGCCCATCCCTAATTAAGCAGCTTTATAACTGAGCTGATTGACATCAACTTTAAAGAGTCAAAACATTTTAACCAGCGTTACAACACCTTATCTCAACCGGTATTTTGACTCTAAAAATGGCCAAAAATATGATCGGTGAAGGGAGCTAGGTGTTGTGTCTATTCTAGTATTATGCTAGTTTGTAAGTCTTGTGCTGATATTACCAATGTATTCAGAAAGTGCACATTAAATATCCACTCTAAAAAAAGTATACAGCAAGAAGCTTATTAAAATTGGCTAGTTATTTTCTTTCCTGCCTTTAACTTTTAGAAATACCCAAACAATTTTATCAACACATTGTGTTGAAGAGTTTTAATGAAGTTGCCCACGGCACTGCAATTCTTAGAAGGGATGGGCCCTTGAACCCTTCGAACCCCTCGAATCATTGAGAGATATTTGAGATTCGAGGATTCTATTTTAGATTTGAGACTCAAATCCTTTAAAAAAAATTTTTTTTTTTGTATAACCTTTTAAGTGAAGTCTGTTTTAAAGCTATAATACCGCTTGTTGGTGGTCAATAGTCCGTCATATTATATCATAACATAGTGGATTCAACCCGACTATAATTTTGAACCCTTACAAGACTTACACTAGTCCCATGGCTTCTTTGGTGCTGACTGACAGCTCACAGCTGACAGTCAACATTTAGGTATATAACTAAATTTTGACCTTCATAAGTGAAAGCTGCTAAACACATGTTTTTGCAGATGATATGGTTCGGCATAGGGATACATAATTTGGTGTGGTAACTTTTCAAATCTGTCAGTTTTCAACTGTGAGTTGTCAGTCAGCACCAAAGAAGCCATGGGGCTACTGTAGTCAGTCTTAACATCTACAAATCATTTCCAAAGATTTCCAAATTTGAATTAGTTTTGACTAGTATACATTCATCTTATCCATTTGCACATTAACTTATGTCTCGTTTTTTGTCACCATGGTGAATTAATTTAAAACGGTTTTGTGTTAATAGTTTATTGTTTAGTTGTTTTGTTTTATTTGCATACAGACGACTTCAATCACGGCAATGTGATTGTACCGCTGTTGCTGAACCTCGCAAACTTTGCCTTTGAGCAACAACTACATCGGCTCTTGGTGTCTACACCCGTTCTTACTACAGACTTTGTTGAAGTGTACGTATATACCGTTCTTCTACAAATATTAGAGGGTGACCTGGCGGTCTAGGGGTAAGGTGTCAGACTTATATGCTGGCGGCCGGGGTTCAATCCTCGGTCCCGGCACAGATTTATCTGATTACCAAACCCTTCCTTCACCTCTGACAAGACATCTTGTGAATGTGGGGAGTGCCAGGCCTCCNATCTCACAATCACTCTACCATTACACATTAGCGTAAGTGCGTATAACCCGAACGGGTAGTAAGACGCGGTGCTAATAATAATAATTGTCAGAATCTCAAAGTATCTGTTCATTTCTTCGTCAGTTAGCCATTTTCTAGGCCAAGAAACTTTCGTTTACTAGTCAACGCCATTTCATAGCTTAACTGTACTAATAATAAAGTAACACCTCTTCGTTAAAAAAAGACTATGTGAAAGTTTTGGTTGAAATATTATGAATAAAACTGCAAGTTCTATAAGTTCTATTCATAGCATTCATAGCATTCCTATGGAAGTAACACCTGTTATTCTGGGGGGGTGATAAGAAGTTAGAAAAATAAAAAAATAAAACTGTCAAGTACTATTTATAACACTCCTGCTGTCAATGAAAGTAACACCTGTAATTCAGGAGAGAAATAATATTAATATTTAGCACCGCGTCTTACTACCCGTTCGGGTTATACGCTTTAAGTACTAATTACTCTAATGGATTAGGAATTGGGAAGGTTGAATTAGAGGAAGTGAACCTGCATTTGCGTGGAAGGAGAGTGGAAAACCGTTTAGGAAAAACCACCCCCAGTTCACCCGACCGAGATTCGAACCTCGATCTCCCCGTCCTCAGCAGCCGAGCTCAACACGACAAGTGCGTTAGCCAACTATGCCACCGAGGCGGGTAGGAAAGAAATAAAACTGCAAAGTTTTATTCATACGACTTCTGCCATCCATGAAGTATAAGCAAGAACACAATGTGTGAGCCCTGCGAGCCAAAGTAAGTCAAGATGTTGTTTTAAAATAAATAATATTGCAAAGGTATGAAGAAGATTGTCAGTCTTTTATTGTTATTTAAGCTTAATTTGAAGAATTTAATAGTTATTTTAGTAAATTATTATTATTATTATTAGCACCGCGTCTTACTACCCGTTCGGGTTATACGCACTTACGCTAATGTGTAATGGTAGGGTGATTGTGAGATGAAATGGAGGACCTACAGTTTAACGTGGAATCCGAACCACGGTGGAGGCCTGGCATTCCCCACATTCACAAGATGTCTTGTCAGAGGTGAAGGAAGGGTTTGGTAATCAGATAAATCTTTGCCGGGACCGGGGATTGAACCCCGGACCCCAGCATAGAAGTCCGACACCTTACCCCCTAGACCACCAGGTCACCGAGAGTTGGATGGAAACATATATATAAGGAACAAACACAAATGGCTTTTACAGTTAAATGTTCACACTTAACATTGCTGCCACTGGACAAAGAGGTAATGACTGCCTCTTGAAAAAAAAGAGGTCATTACCGCCTAATCCCCCAATCTAGTTTTAATTCCATACACCAAGTCATACAGTAACATGTTAAACATGTTAAAACTTTTAATCTCTTCTCTTTTTCTCAGATTTGTCTGCAACATTTAACCGCATACATGGCCTACCCCTTTCTTTTGATCCACACAAACACTACCATCACTCGATCAACATTCATCCTTTTAATATGCCCAAACTAACGTAAGACACCCTTTTCACGTTGGCCTATTGGATTCCCTTTCAAACCACACCCCTTCAGCTTTTAATTCATTACAGACTGACCATATGAGTTTTTCCACATACATTATTTAGATATCTCATTCTAACCGCATTTACCTCGTGCTTGTATTTCTCCTGACAAACCAACACTTCACATCCCTGAAACATTTTAAGTAGTAATTCAATTTACATATGTGATTTAATTTTTAAATGTAGCGTTAATATATTTAATAACACTATCATATGCTAATTGTCTTAAACGTTTGTTCTGCCATACTTGTTTTCTTGACTCGTCTCAACACGTGCGACTCTCTTATGAAAACAAAAATCTTTGCATCATCTAAAAGTGAGTAGGTTTTGTCCACTTACTTGCAAAATTCTTGCCTTTTGTGTCCTTCAATATCAGTAAAGCTTTATCTGTGGTTTCAATAGACTGAACTACTGGTGATAAAAAGATGGTTTGAGATTACTTAAAGTGGACTAGTCACCCTCTCTCTCTTTCTGAACAGATAGTAAGACGAAGTGCAAGGAAAAAAATCAAATTCACTCACATATTTACATGGTCTCTAACCTCACATTGACACTTAAAAGAATTTTGTAGACTATTGATACCTTACAAATGCAACTCAATATTCAATATACACACGGGTGACCTGGTGGTCTAGGGGTAAGATGTCAGACTTCTGTGCTGGCGGCCGGGGTTCAATCCTCGGTCCCGGCAAAGATTTATCTGATTGCCAAACCCTTCCTTCACCTCTGACAAGACATCTTGTGAATGTGAGGAATGCCAGGCCTCCACCGTGGTTCGGATTCCACGTTAAACTGTAGGTCCTCCATTTCATCTCACAATCACCCTACCATTACACATTAGCGTAAGTGCGTATAACCCGAACGGGTAGTAAGACACGATGCTAATAATAATAATAATACACACACACACAAAACCAAAAGACAATCTAAGATGTTAAAATAAATAATTTTCTTTGTTTCATGCAGCCACGCCCAAGTGTTGGCAGCCCTGAAGTCATGGTGCCACTGGATGGTTCCTGTAGAGAGGCATAACTTAATTCCAGGGCTCCTAAGTTCGGTAGTCCCCATCCTGACGACGCCAGGAGAACCAGCCAAGTTGTGCCACTCGGCCGCCCACCTTCTTGCCACGATAACAGCCACGGCGCGGCCGCCCCAAATCTGGGAGCTAGAGATCATTCGAGACTTGTACCGGCTGGTGCCTACACTCCAGAATCTACAACCGGAGGTAAGAGTTCTGGTTGCATCAAAGGATGTGAAAGGTAAATAATTAAAGAGTTGAATAAACAATGATCTTTTGAATGTGAATATTTTAACTTCAAAACACGAAATTAATATTTACAAATTCAGATAATAAAGCAAACCTAGTGAGCAACAAAATAAATAATCTTGTAAATAATAAAAATAGAATGTTTGCTATGGGTGTGTGAAACTTTGAAAAATTCAAAGCTTCGAATCTTTTAGTAAATGTTTTTTCATTTTTAATCATTTGAAGCTGTTGTTTACCATTTGATAGTTGTGTCAATCACACAAAAGTCACATTTCTAACCAAATAAAAACTTTAAACATGGTAATTAAATAATTATTATTAACTATTACGTTTCTCACTTGTTGATAAAAATTATCTCTGTGGGTTTTAGAATGATGGACACTCGATTTACTGCTAATATATGAATTAGTTTTATTATGTTTAAGTATTGCTTTACTGATTCAAAAGAAACAGTAATAAAACTAGCAAGTCATGTTTGTTGTCGCCATTAGTTCACCATATTTTCCTATATTTTGGTTGAGATTGAAGATTTAAATAAATCACTATTTCAGTAAGTTACTTTAAAAATAATATTCGATTAAGTTTATTGTTTATTTACTCTCTGTAAATGACTGTTTTACATTTTAAATAGTTCCACTGCCGTTTTGATAAACTATTGACTTACTATCGAATACTAACTTTGTCCAAGAGTCTTTCATGTTCATTGCTACATGGCCTTCTCACTTCACATGACACACAATTAGAATCGTTTTGTAATTTTATTTTTACAAAAAAAACATACAATTTTAAAATAATATTTGTCTCTGAATTTGGCACCATTTTTACAAAGTGTATCATATTTAATATTTCATATAAATTGATAGGAATTTTGTAGAGCTTAGCCTATAATATCGACCTCTATCAACAACACACATGTAAATAAAATATCATCAATGTATTCGCAGATAAATTAAAAATGGGCCGGCACGTTGAGAATTAAATTTGTCATCAACATGATAAATCAAATAAAAGTAACATTATGGGTTCTTTAAGTGTTAAATTATTTTCTTTTGAATAACATAAGTAATTTAAATATAACTCTATGAGGAAAACCTCTTTTTGCTTTATGAGGTAATTGTATTAATTTGGAAGAAGGTATAGGAAAGGTGGATAAAAACATACAAAAGGGGGACGAACACAATATGGCCTTTACAATGAAAAGAAGAACACAGTTCACACTTTACACTGCTGCCAATGGACAAAGAGGTAATGGTTGCCTCTTAAAGAAAATTGATCGTCACCGCCCAATCCCCCGACCCAGGTTTCATTCTATCAGAACTCATCATGCGTTTCACACTCCTCCCTGATGAGTTCCGATAGAATGAAACCTAGGTCGGGGGATTGGGCGGTGACAATCAATTTTCTTTAAGAGGCAACCATTACCTCTTTGTCCATTGTCAGCAGTGTAAAGTGTGAACTGTGTTTGTCTTTTCATTGTAAAGGCCATATTGTGTTCGTCCCCCTTTTATATGTTTTTATCCACCTTTCCTATACCTTCTTCCAAATATAATATAAGTAATTTAGATAAACCCAAATCTTGATGTAAAATTCCATTCATAAATATTATTATACTTTTAAGTTGTCAATATTCACCATTGAAATTCTTTTAAATCTTTATGGCTACTCTTTTATTTGTGCTTCTTTTCTTCGTTTCATATTATTCTTGTTTGCGATGATGTCACAATATTTTTATAATCTAGAAATAAAAATGTCTGAAACGAATATAAAAAAAAGTTATATCATTTTCAACATATATTTTAATGTACAAAAAAGACCATGTAGAATATGTGTTTAAAAATTGGAGCTATTGGTTGAAATTTGAACCAAAATGAACTTTGGCATGTCATATGCCTGTTTTCACATGAAAATGAAGACTAAAATAAGTAAAATTTCAAACCCATCAGAATTCAAACCCCATACCTTTTTAAGAAGGTTGTTGATTGTCTAGAATGCCAAGTGGTTAACATATTTATTATTGAATACAACAAAATAAAATTTATTGTTTGTGTAGACACAAGTTAAGGTGTCTCTTAAATCATGTGATGCAGTAACAGGGTGTCTAGCGACCCGGAAAACAGAGAAAAGTCAGGGAATTTTCTTGGTCAGGGAATTTGATCAAATTTCTGGAATTTTCACATATTCACTAAATAAATAAAAAACAACTTGTACCAACAAAAGTAAAAATAACATATATTTATTCCAGTTAATACACACCTCGAATCTATTTCAACACGGCTTTAATCCGTTTTGGTGTTTGCGGGGTCTAACGTGCTACTCCCGTAGTAGACTAGAATTCCTATGACAGGGAGATTGAGGTTTGAATTTTGGTCGGGTGTACCAAGGGTGGGTTTTCCCTAAATTTATTTCCACTCTCCCTTTGTGCAAATGTGGGTACACTTCCTCTACATATAATCTTCCTGATCCCTAAAACCATTAGCATAATTAGTACATAAGCGCATAGCCCAAACAGTTAGTAACACAACCTTGGCTTTAGCGTGCTATGGACTCGGCACGTTAGTGGCGCCAAGCACCCCTGGACATCGTGGCAGTTTCTAGGTCACTACCTAAAAAGATCCAACCCCCACACCCCTCACCCCGAAGGGTGGGATGATTCGGTTCAGGCCGATACCCAGGGAAGTGAGAATTAGTTCATCTCCTTCCAGTCATTCACTGGTTGAACCGGCACCGGGGACTCGTGCCTCTCACCTATCCAGGGTGTTAACCGGAGCCATTTACTCCCGCTCACAGAACTGACCTTGCGATCGCCACTCTTTCCGTGTGTATGAGAATGGAGTTACGCCCATTGTGCGTAGGAAAGTAATTCCCCACTCTTCTTGCGTATGATTGGAGGCACCCATGTTCTAGCCCATGTACTACTTACTGTCCGGGTTAGCCCTGGAGCTCTAAAACGGTTCACCGCACGAATGGCGAGACCCAGGCCCAACAGCCCAGAACTCCGGAAGCTCGGTCCAAGAGGCCCAAACCCCACTACGCTGCCAACGCCGTCACTCGGTTGGCATTTAAACACACAGAGTCAATAACACGGTTGTCCCAGTTGAGCATGCCTGAATTCTCAGTCATTATGTATTCGAGTTGTCTTTTCATCCCTCTACCATATGTTTTTAGCCAAAGTTGAGTCGTGGTCATGCACATGTGTGAGAATTAATTATGAAATAGGAAGAAGAAACTAAAAAATAATGTGCCTCATAGCAACTTTAAGCTGTATTGCAGTAAGGCGATCTGTTAATGTCTCAATATTATCTCACCAAACATTGAAAGGAGGATAAAAGGGCAAGGCCTACACACTTAAGAAAACTGTAGGCCTCAAATTTCACAATTAAAACACACTAGAACACATATAATTTTCAGGGTAAGTCAGTCCTCTCCTCTTTTCTATAGATTAAAATAGAAGAAAAATGGACAAAAACAAGATAAAGAAGTAAAATGTACAGAAAAGGAGGATAGAAACAAAATGGTGGAATATAAATGAGGTGGTAAAATGGCGCCAAATGTCTGTATTAAATTAAACATTAAAAGGATAATGTGTTGGTGTATTTTGATTGTGAACTTTGAGGCCTTCAGTTTTCTGCTAAGTGTGAAGGTCTCGCCCGTCTATCTACCCTTCAATGTAATATAATACAGCGGTTTGGTGCCATTTTCCCATTGTTCACACAATATCATCTCACTGAAATCCTAACCCAGATCAACTATTGAGCATGCTGATATAGTTTTAACACCTGCATAGTGTGACAATGAACCGTAACTGGATTGAACACAATAACTATCAAGTGGGGGTTCGATATATACAAAATAATAATCAAGAGTGAGTCGTTTGAGTTACAAAATATTGAAAACCGGGGTTGTACCAAGTGTACCCAGACACGCAAACCACCCCGATTGCGGCAAGAACCAGACGGTCAGCCCGAAGAAAAATAAACGCTTAATTAATTTCTTATTCATCCAAACACACAAATTTAAAGATTGGGATGTGCTGGCTGGACCTAAGGGTATTGATTACATATAAATTAATTAATAAAATTGATAATTCCGTGAGATTGTTTATTAAGTTATATATGAATTTAATATAAGAAGAAGAATTTACCAGATAACTCCAAAACATTAATAAAATGTAAAATCTCTATGATCACCATAGAATAATAGTTTACACAATATGGATAATTTATCGATAAGAAGGTTCCATTTACAGAAAAAATATTCTGTGTAAATCTAAAAAAAAACAATGTTATGATATTTACTATCTGTCTCCTGAGACTCTAACGTAAATAACCAACATTTACTTCATATGACTCCTTTCAAAGGTTCTCATCTTCCTTCCTAAACTTGCCATGACTCACAATATTCATCTAAACTTCAAATGATATTCCATTTGGACCCAATAATAATTTACGGTTAAACAGGCCAATCTTGTCATAATTCAAAATATAACTAATGCCTATAAAGTTTAGAACCAAACCTAACACTAACAACAAAACCCATTAATAGTCATAATATAAACAACAGTTCAATAATCAGAGATAATATGACTTTTGTTCAAGTAATGCATTACTAGCGCTATCAAAAAAAATAACGTCTAATTTCCTAACTATCATTTTAGTAGATTAATCTAAGGTTAAGAACAATAGACCTGCCCTAATGTTATCAGGGCCCAAAATTTGACACGTATGTAAAAGGTAAACAACATGTGTAGTTACTCAAAACTTTATCGATAAATAAATTTTGGTCTGTCTAAAAAATTATCTTTACCTAATATAAATAACGATCTGAAGCCTTCGTTTCTTCCTACAAGACCTAACTCATGTCCATGAGCAGACATATATATATATATATATATATGGGTTTATATGTATATATATTAAATAAGCTAAACAAAACTAACATCTGCCGAAACTGAATGTAGAAGAACAATACATTATTATGCCGAAATATAATTTGTGCTTACAATATGTCAATGATGACCGAAGCCTTAGCCTCGTCCTACTATTCCCAAAGCTTTTCCAAGAGTGCTCTTCACTTTTTACTGCAAGTCTTTTATATGGTTTTACACAACTCACAGAACGGAACGACAGGACANACCGCATCTTACTACCCGTTCAGGTTATACACAAGGGAACTAAAGAGAAGCAAACAAGGGGAAGGATCCACATGCGCCTCCACGCTTCTCCTATCTACTCGAACAATTATTCTCTTTGGAATTTTGGGACAGGAGTCATCTCTTCTCTTCTCAAGTTCTTTGCTTGATTTCCCACTTTGACGCTAAGATGGGGTCTCTTTAGTCACTCGTGGCGTGTTGTTGTGCTCAGGTCGGTCGTGTCGCTCGTTGGTTCCGCGCCCACGGCGTCGGTGAAAAGGGGTATGTCAATGTCGTGGATGTGTAGTATATCTTCACTTGTAGCCAATGCTACAACACTTTCAGAATGTGTTATGTTCCTAAAAATATTATAACATTAAGTTGTGCTCTTAGTAAAATAATGTTTGAAAATTTATAGTGACAGGAAAAGTTGAAAATTGGCTCTGAAAATCAAGAATAAGTAAGGGATTTTGGAAATATACTTTAGCCGCACACCCTTAATAAAATTGAAGCAAATTTAACTCGTTTGGTATTGTTTTAATTATATCCGTACAGTAAAATATCTCTGTAATTTTATAAGGTTCAAAACTTTTTTTTTTTAATAATTAAGGATCAAAATTTATGGTAGGAGTACATCTTACCATATGAGATTTATTGTTCGAAATATTTAACAGAACAAAGTACCAAAAATAAATAAAGAAATTAGGTTTGTCCTCATTTATTATGTGAAGAAATAATGGTCTAGGACAGGCTCCCACAACCCAATGCCAGCGGGCGCCATGGCGCCCGCCGAGCCTTTTGAATCTGCCCGCCACTTTTTGACCACAGCTGAAATGTTTTTGACTAATAATTTTAATGTATTTTTTCCGACAAAAATCAAGTTAGTTCTTATCTCCAGGCATGCTGTTCTCAAGAAGTTGGTCTTTCCAATCCCTACCTCTCATTCCTCTTTCTATGCCGGCTCATTTACAAAGTGTACTTTAACCAGAACCCCCGTAGTTTCAAGCTGAATGGTTTTGCTTTTACCTAATCTCAAAGACTTACCCCCTTCCATCATTATATTCACACTCACTTATACCATTCTAATACTTACTATTTCGTTTGGAAATATCTTGCCATGGGTCTACCCAGCTTTGTTGCCTGAATAAACACAGAATAAATATATATTTTTAAAATGTACCTAAGCACCAAAATGGTGGTGAGTAGTTAAATAGTTCCTTGTGTCCTTATTTTGGTCTTGTCAAATTCGTAAATAAAGCAGTATTTTTCAATTTAATTTTTGTCAACTTGGAGAGGGCTGAAACCCTTTCCTCTCCCCCCCCCCCTCTTAACCCCGATGGCTATAGTCTTGAGTATTACCCACAGCCACATGTAACGTCACAATCGCAGTTGGAAACTTAACATGGCAGTTGGCCGGTCGTGTGTATAGCGGTGAGGCTGACCTTGAGCCTGGCGGGAGTTAGTAAATTTGCCTTGAAAAAGTTATTGGTGCCCGCCGCACTACCGTTAGTTTTGAATGTATTCTAAGGTACAAAATGGTTGGGGACCTCTGGTCTCGGATATAGTGGTTGCATTTGTCCTGGAATTAAGTTTGGAAAAGATGTTTTCACAATAACTCTATAAAGTGTACAAAATTATATAACGTTAATTGTTGGAATGCTCTTTTGCAGACCTACCGTCTAGTCCAGCGGGCGATGTGCAACACACTACTCTTGGTGTGGCCCGGGGTATCGGACCAGTTGTGGGACCAGAGGCACAAGCTGTTGTCAGCTCTGTTGGACTCCCTCGTGTCGGACTTTCGTCGCCTGGGCGCTAATCCCCCTCCTCAGATTCCTGATTCCCAGCTTGGCCCTATGATCACCAACACACTTAGGCTGCTGGGAGACCTGGTTAACATCACTCAGGAAGAAGGCTCTGCCTCAAGGAAACTGCTTTACTCTGTTATTCAGGTATGCTTTGTTCCAATAAAAAAACACATTAATTTTGAAATTTTGAAAGTATACAAACTAATTAAATATAGAAACTACACGATTTCTGTGTTTCTCGATTCCAGTTCTTAAATTTTTGCCTTGATTTTTTTATATTCTCGTCTTTTGTTTCCTAAACATGTTTTATTTTAATCCTTATCCAAGCATTCAACCTCACATTAAAAATGTAAACAGTAAAAAAAAAAAACAGTTATGTTTTATCTGTGCATTTTTACAATTTGCCGATTCTAAAGTAAAACAATAAAATAAAGAATAATGGATACAAACAAAAACTATTCAATTCTAAATATTGCCATTTAGTTTAAATACCAGAAATTTTTCTGGGATTTGAGTGTTAAGAATCAAAGTATTATTATTATTATTATTATTATTATTATTATTATTATTATTATTCATCACCGCGACTTACTACCCGTTCGGGTTATACACACTTACACTAATGTGTAATGGTAGGGTGATTGTGAGATGAAATGGAGGACCTACATTTTAACGTGGGATCCGAACCACGGTGGAGGCCTGGCATTCCCCACATTCAAGAATCAACGTAAATCATGATATTAGGATTAATTATCGACTCTTTTGATACTAGGAAGAATCAAGGAATTGATTTTGACATCCTTAGTTAAATAATACCATAGTAAGAGGACTGCCTTGGTAATTATTAAATTACAATGCAACCATTATCTTTAGTAAGAGATTGAAAAATTTTCTTATAGTTTGATCAGAATCTGGTTGAATACCATACTATTTTCTACTTCTCTATTACTTATTTTTAAAGGAAAACTTCTTTTTTACTTTTGAGAATGTAATATTATGCGTGGAAGTAATTGTTAAATCCTCCGAACTTTATATATAATATTGGAAAATAACTTTTGTAAGAATAATTTGTCTGGCCTACTTTTCAGTTTAAATAGTTCTTTATTTATCTTTGTTTTTTTTTTATTATTTGTTCTTTTGGTGTCTGCTGCAATTTTTTAGGGTTCAGAGGGTAAAAAGGGAAAGTTATTGTCTTTTAGTGAATAGTGGGCCAATTGTCATAGTCGAGTTCTCTTAGTGTGCTTATGCCAAAATGGGCATCTAAAAGTATCCAATGAATAGTTTAATTCTGGTGTATTAGCTATTAAACGCCTTAAAGTAATCTTCTCTTAGCAAGAAACAGTTCAAACTTAGATTGTTGACGCTAAAGTAGCCACATTTTACTTATTTATTCCCTTTCTAACATGGAATCACCCGAGGTAAACCTCAAATTGAAAGAGGTAAGCTTCACTAAGTATTCAGTCCACTATCTTTGTTTCCACCTTTCTTTATTGGTGGGGCCCGCCTCGGTGGCGTAGTTGGCTAACGCGCTTGTCGTGTTGAGCTCGACAGCCGAGGACGGGGAGATCGAGGTTCGAATCTCGGTCGGATGAACTGGGAGTGGTTTTTCCCAAATGGTTTTCCACTCTCCCTCCACGCGAATGCGGGTTCACTTCCTCTAATTCAACTTTCCCAATTCCTAATCCATTAGAGTAATTAGTACTTAAAGTGTATAACCCGAACGGGTAGTAAGACGCGGTGCTAAATATTATTATTATTTTCCTGCAGGGTAACGTCCACCAGTCACTCGCGATGTTCCCGCAGTACATCCAATGTGGTGACGTGTGTGAGGCGATTCTCAACTTTTTCCTGACAGCATTCTCTGGACTGACTCAGCAACTGGGGGCCCCCTTCACAGAGCAGACTGTACAAACTTTCCTCAACATGTTCACCAGGTTATGTTTGTTCATTATTTCTCAACACTGCAAGATTACATCGATTATTTTAATAATATTTTGAATGTAAACAATGAAAAATATTGCACCAAATGGCTAAATTTATTTAAAAGACGAAAACCACCTCAAAATATTATTAATCTATTTGAGGGCTTCAATCAAAATTAAAACAGCACCCCGAGGACAGACAGAATAATTATTGTTTTTGGACCTTAACTATCGTTACAATTAAAACGCAACAAAACATTTCACATTAACGTTTGGGCCACATCAGACCCTTTCTTCATCAGAAGGGCAGTCAGTGTTTATTCTGCAGGGAAAAAGGGCTTCGTGTATCCTAAAAATTACTATGGTGTTTTTTGTTGTGTTTTATTTGTGAACTTTAAGGCCTAAATTTTCCAGGAAATAAATTAAGATCTTTTTCTTAATCCCCCTTTCAATGTTTATTTAAATGAAATTAAAATGCTGTACATGAAAGAAAGAGGGATTGAAAAGTAATATTCTACAGGACTAAAGTGCGCCCTGGCATATTTGACTGACTCAATAGGTTAGGTAGGGCTCACTACCTGGTCAAATGCAGTTTGAGTCTATTTCTCTTTTACAATGTGGGTTCTCATCTTCACACCTTGGCTTATTGAACTTCATAATTATTAAGCCATTGGGCCACCTCATTGTCAAACATAATAAAATTACAGATTGTTTGTATCTTTTTTTTTCAATCCAGATCTAAACTTAAATTTGCGCAAGTTTAATAAAAAATTAAATTACAGAAAATGTAATAATAAGACAGTGTAGAAACACTTTATAACAATGTAAAGTAATTGATAGTGAAGGAAGCCAACCCGAAGGGATAGTTAGGAACAAACACACTTCTCTCTTTATTTCTTCTTTTCTTTTCTTTCTTTGTGATTTGTGTATTTTTAATGTGTCTTCTCTTATGAAAAAGGAATGTTTCTGAAAACTCAAAACAATGTGTAAATATGGAAATTTGAAGAAGAAGGAAGATGTGGGAAGTGTAAAAGTTTAAGTATAAGAAGACA
Organism: Timema douglasi; assembly: GCA_901482245.1. Taxonomy (NCBI): domain Eukaryota; kingdom Metazoa; phylum Arthropoda; class Insecta; order Phasmatodea; family Timematidae; genus Timema; species Timema douglasi. The sequence goes on from CABEEJ010001717.1 coordinate 71,263, forward strand.
TGAAGAGGGAAGTGTGTTTGTTTCGATCAGATTGGCTTCCTTCACTATTAATTACTTTACAATGTTTCTACACTGTCTTATTGTGCCTAGTCAGATGTCGAACCGTCAGCCCCACTGTTGGTCCACATTTCTAACTAGTCGAACTTCTTCAGTCTCCTCCTCTCCGTCCTATTCTTAAGATCTTGTCCACGGCTGACAGCAGGTTTGGGATGGATCCTCCCGGGGTTAGTTGATAACGGTGGAGGTGGAGAACTTATTCGCAATAAAGAAATTGAAATGTATGAGACTGATTTGGAAGATTTATTTTGACAAAATTTTAAGATACATTTTAAACACTTAGTGACATGTGAAAAGAAAAAAGGGGTTGATTATTATTTGAAGACAGACATAATATGGCAGTCTCCCTTTTCTTCCGCCCATCTCTCGGCACCCTAAAGACAACACGTGAAGAACTATTCGTACCTATTAGTATACAGTTGAATAGCCCGCGAGCTAACCGGCCAGTGTGTTGCGTCTAACGCTTCCCTAAAAACACGCTAAAATCTGATATGCTGATTGGCTAACTGTTTGCGCCAAACCTCCCCTTTCCACTGTGAAGAGACAGGTGCATCTCACAGCTTCCGGGTACAGTTGAATAAAACAACACAATAGTCTAAAGTGAAAGGTTAAAGTAATAAATTTAGATGACGCTATGATTCCAACAAAGACTTTACAAAAATGAAAACTTCTAGATTTAAAAGTTATATGCATAAAAGTGAAGTTAATGAATTGAAATTCAAAACATATATTGCTTACAACTTTGATGATGATTTTTGAAAACTTATAATTAACATAAAAATACCACTCTTTCTTCTAATTAACCATTGGAACTGACTAATTTAGTAATATAGAGATTAAATTAGGCTTAGATAAGAATAAGACATCGAATATACTGAAGGCTATTTATTAAAATAGGCCTAAACGATTGGAAAACAATAATGTACTATAAGTTTAGTACTCTCGGTGTCTTGATAATGTTAACATGATTTCTAATAAACTTAAGGGGGGATATTGGTAAAATGATATATAGAATGTTATTAAATGTCTTTGAATATTATAACTATTGGATACTTGCAAGCCTATAACAACCATAGTGAGTTTAGTGGTTTTAAGAGTGGCATTAGATTAACAAATAAACCATGTCAAACTAATATAATTATATAAAGGAAATGGTCTAGAGCTAAGGGCCTAAAACCCCGACCACTTTACATTACTAAGTTAATACATTTCCAAGACATTAGGCACTAATTCAAATTACAGAATATGTTTAAAAATGAGGTGGCCCAATGTCTAGATAATTATATATTAAAGGAAAGTGATAAAACTAAATAAAAAGGAAAAATAAACTACTAAGATTAAAATTGATGAAGAAAGCCCACCTGGGGAAAGAGGAAAAATGTGAGAAGAATCCAATGCACAAAGGTGACATTTTCTTCTGTCGCCTATAATATAAATAGTTAACACATTTTAACACAAATAGAATAATATTACGGCATTGTTGCCTTTATCAAAAACAAAGAAGAAAGTACAAATAACACAAACACTGGATTACTCCATTTTAATTTTTTTTTAAATACAGAATATGTAACTTTTGGTTTTGTTTAGGAAATAAATATCACATGGGAAAAAATTTAATGAAATATGTTGAGCGCCACTTTTTTGTTTATTGGTTTCTCTGTTTATTTGTCTCATTATTATTACGAAAACAAGGGACACTTTTTAAGTTATCTTTGATACAATTATGTCTTCATTTTCTTTTATCTGTTAGCCAAAGATATCAAAAGTATGATTTTCCAAATACACTTGTCTTTTTAATTGATCTTAATCACATAAAATAGTAATGTCAAGTTGGATGCTCTCAAATTTAGATTAAAGTTTATTTATAACGATCAGTGACCTGGCGGTCTAGGGGTAAGGTGTCAGACTTCTGTGCTGGCGGCAGGGGTTCAATCCTCGGTCCCGGCACAGATTTATCTGATTACCAAACCCTTCCTTCACCTCTGACAAGACATCTTGTGAATGTGGGGAATGCCAGGCCTCCACCGTGGTTCGGATTCCACGTTAAACTGTAGGTCCTTCATTTCATCTCACAATCACCCTACCATTACACATTAGCGTAAGTGCGTATAACCCGAACGGGTAGTAAGACGCGGTGCTAATAATAATAATAATAATATTTATAACAATCTTCTAAAATTATTGTACTTTTTTTTTTCTCTCCAGGGAGCAGGTGCAGGCTTCGTTAGGGCAGGAGGGCGGTGCAGGTTCGAGAGTTATCGACAAGTTTTTGCAACTGTTGCAACTCGTCATGGCCGAACCAGGAGCTGCGTTCAAAGGTTTTGTGTCCAGCACCATCAAGCTCTGCCTCGACCACATCTTCCCCCTGGTTCGTATATCTTCTGGTTTCGACACACCATTAGTGATCCAGGGCGGAACCTAGCCTCTCCGAGGGGCTCGGAAGAGTCGACACTTGGAATCCTTATAAGATATTTGAGATTCGAGAAAAATTTCGGATTAAAGACTCAAATCTTTAATAATTAAAACAAATTTCAAGTAAAATTTGATTTATAGCTTTATTACTGCGTATTGGTTGTTCATAACCTATTGTAATTAAGGGTGAACTTAACCAGGTACCAGACCATAATATTTTTGTAGTAACAGCTCTTTTTGTGAGTGGTTTAGTAACTACAGTAGCCCCTTGGCTTCTTTGGTGCTGACTGACAGCTTTGAAAAGTTAGCAGACCGAATTATGTATCCCTACGCCGAACCATATGATCTGCAAAAACATGTGTTTAGCAGCTGTCACTTCTGACGGTCAAAATTTAAGGTATATACCTAAATGTTGACTGTCAGAAGTTAGCTGTGAGCTGTCGGTAAGCACCAAAGAAGTCATGGGGCTACTGTAAATCAGCTAAGAAATGTTTTTGGTATTCTTATGGATAAAACTGTGGCTCACTTTCATTTATTCAGATTATTTAAATATCTTGACTGTTTATTGTGTAAATTATAAAAAATCATGCAATGAATTTTTTGTCAAAGAACTTTTTTTTAGTCAATCTAATAATCCATTTAGAATTTATTTAAATTCATACCAAAAATGCTTGATTAAACATATTCAATTCATAATAATTGCATTAGACCTAGGTTTTTTTAGTTTTAACTTATGTATAATAAGACAGTGTAGAAATAGAGTACAATAATGTGAAGTATTGTGCTGTATATAATTTATTATAATACTTTTAATTAAAGATGGACCACTCGAATCCGCTGAATCATGACAAGTATTCGAGATACAAGGATTCGCTGTTTTACTGGATTTGATGGTAGAATCTTTCACCTCATAAACAAAGCATAATATTTTGAATTCAAAAATTACTTAGTTAAGCCTACTTGAAAAGCACAACTTAATCTTTATTTTGTCAGACGAAAGAGATTAGCATGAATAAAATCATTATTTAAAAAAAAAAAAATTGTTAGGTGTGAAAAATTTTACGTGGCTAGTACCCTACCCTCCCACCTGTATGGGAAACTTGGACTCGACCGTTTCGGCACATGCTCACTTCTAAAACTTTCACCTCACGAACAATCTTGTAAATATTTTAATGAATACATTAAAACTCTTCAAAAACTGAAAATCAAAACTAGAATCACAAATTAACTCGAAACAAATAAAACAAATTACGACTTTTTTAACAGAAATTAGAACACACTACGCGAGATACAAAGTCAGCCGCCATTACACACGATACAAAGTCGGCCCCATGACGTATATTATGTTTACTCGCCCGAGTGATGATTAAAATAAAGATGCTGTTAATTCTTACTACCCAACTGGCTTTAATTATCTACAACTATGCAAAGAACCCTAATTTATTGCATACAATCCTTAAGTTAGACCTTTTGTTGGGTTTCATGAAAAATAAATACTGTCAACAGTCAAACAGCGATAAAACTGTTTATTTATGCCTACCAGCCTACGTATTGTATAGTGATTGTTTAAAATCGATTCAGGTAATCTGATCACTTAGTAAGCGCTCTCGAGTTTTAAGAATCAAATAACGATTTACTAATTCATTATTTGTTTTAAAATTGATTTTAACTTAGAGTTTATTATTTTTTATATATGCTATTGAAGTAATTGTAAAAAATTCAAACATCGTCCTGCCTTGTAAAATGGGAATGAACATATTATAGTCGAAAATATGTTTGTGTTTTAAAAAGAATGTATTCTCAGAAATCGATATATCACAAGAATCGAATATATTTATTGTTTTCTATGCAAAGATAGATGATGGATATTTAACAAAATAATAATAAAACATACCTAAGCATTATTGAGTTCACTATTTCCAATGTATGTTTAATTGTTGAGCATGTTGTTTTAATCTTTATTAAAAATATCCATTTGTATTTTATTTTTGCTATCGTAATAAAATAATTTATAATCCTTCAATGATGATTAAAGTTAATCAAAGGATATATAGGCCTAATCTGTTTATTTTACATGTTTTTTTACAAACTTAACCCATTCTAACAAGACTTTTAAAAATAACTAAAAGATACTCAAATTTTGATTGATTTGATTTTTAAACAATAATATGATTTTAGATTGTTTAATTTGGCTGGATTTTAACCAGTATTTTGCGAGGGGGGTTGGGGTTGATTAAAATTGAAAGCATGATTAAAATAAACCTTAATTCACAATTTAGGCCTATATTGTGTAATGTGGGTCTATTTGTAAATCGTTAAAATTTCTAACAATTTACAAGGATTCGCATTTGAAAAATAATGGATTCAACTCATCTCTACTTTTAATATAATATATTATTCACTAGTCCATAGACCTATCATATAATATTCGCCTGTTTAATTTATCCGAAAATTGAAAATACCGTATACTGAAGAAATTAAAATTACTCTTTACTGAATGTTTATATACTCATCAGTGGCCCTAAATATCCATATAGGACTTAGGTCATATCAATTATCAAACTATATACAAAATATAATTAGATCATATTAAAAAATTCAAAGCAATCAATATCAAACCACAAAAAATTACAATGTAAAAAATCAACAGATTTACTGTTTAAGAGAATCAACTAAAAAAAAAAGTCAAGACTGCATGTCTAATATCCATGTGTGATGCCTGCACACTGTCTAGGAATATAAATTGAGGCCCTTAGCTAACTTCAAGTTGGACAGTCCTGATATAAACTATGATTTACCTTTGTGCTATATTCCAAATAAGTTGTTTGCAAATACAAGTATGTCTTAAAATATTGCCAGTGAAATCCCTTAGCAAGTAGCATTATTATTTAATTATATTGGTGACCTGGTGGTCTAGGGGTAATGTGTCGGACTTCTATGCTGGCGGCCGGGGTTCAATCCTCGGTCCCGGCACAGATTTATCTGATTACCAAACCCTTCCTTCACCTCTGACAAGACATCTTGTGAATGTGGGGAATGCCAGGCCTCCACCGTGGTTCGGATTCCACGTTAAACTGTAGGTCCTCCATTTCATCTCACAATCACCCTACCATTACACATTAGCGTAAGTAGGTATAACCCGAATGGGTAGTAAGACGCGGTGCTAATAATAATAATAATAATAATAATAATAATAATTTAATTATATTGTCATAGGTGTGTGACAGCCCATCTCCAGACATAAAGATGGCGCTGTTTACAGTGCTGCACACTATCCTTTTATATAGGTGGCAACACTTTTATCGAGCGTCTGTACTGGAGTCTCTGAGCTCAGGTGCCGGGCTGTCTGACAATGTAAACCATCGTGAGCACCTAGCTGGGATCCTTCAGGCGTATGGACAGACACTACTGCAGGCAGACATCAATATGTTTGCTCACAATCTACGCAGTCTCGAGCAGGTCAACGGCAAATGGAAATTGTATCAAAAGGTAGAGTTATAACCTCGAATCTTCAAATCCTTAATTTTGTTTAATCTTCCAAGTGAAATTTGTTTGAAGGCTCTAATACCCCTTCTTGGTGGTTCAGAACCAATTATAATTATAGGATGAACTCAACAGCCAGGCTCCGTACCAGTAATCTAACATTTAACTGAACACATGAATGTTATAATTAATAGATTTTAAGAAAGAATGTTAACATTTAGTTATTATCTGTATTTTCTATTAATTCTATTATATTTATATTTCCTCTTATGTTCATAGTTTTTTCCAAGATTTGTATTTGTATTTAATAATCAAGATTTTAAGGTAAATTCGAGATTCGGCATTTTAAAAATGGTGGATTCAACCCTTCTCTATTCATAAGCATTACATTGTCCTTCACGTATAGCAAACAGTTTTTAAACCACTTTACAGAAAATTAAGACAGAAAAAAAATCCAAGAACATTAATTTTAAATTAAATCTAAATTGATTGTTTGCAAATTAACGTTTTGGAATTAAAATGTTTCAAATCAAATATTTTGTGATTATATTTTTTCGAAATTCAGATAAAATATAAATAATTGCCGCAGTGCTTATATAAAAAAAATTTAGTGAGATATTTTATTATATTTTAATAGTGGATCTATGTTAGTTTCAATAAAAAGTTTAATCTTTGAACAATTTGACTTAAACAAGGAGGTAATGGAGGACTCTTGAAGAAAATCAATCAATATTGCCCAATCCCCCGACCTAGGTTTTATTATATCGAAATTAATCAAGAAGGAGTGTGAAACACACAAGGAAACAAGAGGAAACAAAGAACACAAAAGGTAGGAACAAATAACATAAAAGGTAGGAACAAATAACATAAAAGATAGGAACAAATAACATAAAAGCTAGGAACAAATAACATAAAAGGTAGGAACAAATAACATAAAAGGTAGGAACAAATAACACAAAAGAAAGGAACAAATAACATAAAAGGTAGGAACAAATAACATAAAAGATAGGAACAAATAACACAAAAGATAGGAACAAATAACACAAAAGGAAAGAACAAATAATACAAAAAGAAGGAACAAATAACACAAAAGGAAGGAACAAATAACACAAACGGTAGGAACAAATAACATAAAAGGTAGAAACAAATAACATAAAAGAAAGGAACAAATAACATAAAAGGTAGAAACAAATAACATAAAAGGTAGGAACAAATAACATAAAGGGTAGGAACAAATAACATAAAGGGTAGGAACAAATAACACAAAAGGTAGGAACAAATAACACAAAAGGTAGGAACAAATAAAATAAAGGACGAACACAAGACATGGGCATAGGAGAAAGAATTGTGATCTCGAGATTATGATGAATGTTTAGGTTTTATGTTCTCCCAAACTTAAAAAAGTGTATTTTACCATTTTGTTTGTTTTCCTTCCACTTTCCTGTCAGCTTGCTACAGATTAAAGAAGGTTGTTTACAAAAGAAATTAATGGCGATAAGTCGGCAGTAACTGCTGTAACAATACAGGTTTAATTCTTATGTGTTATAATCAATACATTGTATTTTCCTTTAACTAAAAGTGTATCGAGTAAAGAGGTTTACAGTAAATGTAAAACTACAGTTATCATTTAAATAAATACAAACTTTAAGAATATGTGTGAACACGCACTCACTGTCTCCATAGCCTCACGCTTTATATTTCTTTTTGATAATCCAATCAAGCTTCAGTCCCAAAAGTTTGTATAACTGAGGTTCCACTCCATTATATTAAATATAAAGCTCTTCAACTGTTAACTTTATATGTTTTTTTATTCGATAGTATTTGTTAGAATGACACAATAGTAAATGGAGATTAAATAGCATGATTTGTGACAAACAAACTTTGCTGAAAAACCGTATTCTTTACCATAATTTTAATTCAAGTAGTAGTTCAGAAAGCTACTTTGTATTTAAATTTCTTGTAAATTTTTTCAGTAATAGCTATGAACATAGTTAAGAATATTTATATGTTGTAAAGACTTGCACAGTTGTAGAATATAATTAAATACATTTTTAAATCTCTTAAAGAACATAACACATTAAGAAATCATACAAATCCTGTCAAACTTGTTTATATAACAGAAACTTTTCCGCGAAGAGTTGTTACCGCAGTTCCTGACGGTTCTCCTGCACACACTCCTGAACAAGTCCCACTCGCTTTTGGGAGACGATATCGCCGTAGCCATTTACAACATGGCAGCTGTGGACTTCCCAGCATTTCATGATGCCTTCATACCACATTTCCTACGCACTACCAGTGGTTTGGATGACAACCAGAGAACCATACTGCAGAGGAACTTCAAGAGAGATACGGTAATGACTTACATATTATGCCTAAGATAGCCAGAAAATATTGTGAGCATTCTGAAATTATAGTTTTAGTATTAGCACCGCATCTTACTACCCATTCGGGCTATATGCACTTACGCTAATGTGTAATGGTAGGGTGATTGTGAGATGAGATTGTGGACCTACAGTTTAACGTGGGATCCGAACCACGGTGGAGGCCTGGCATTCCCCACATTCACAATGTCTTGTCAGAGGTGAAGGAAGGGTTTGGTAATCAGATAAATCTGTGCCGGGACCGAGGATTGAACCCCGGCCGCCAGCTCAGAAGTCTGACACCTTACCCCTAAACCACCAGGTCACCTACAACTGAAATTATAAAATATGAGTAAATCTTTATGTATATGTATTGTTGCAGGACTTGCCATCGTTCACACAGAACATCTTGAGGTTGATGAATGACATGCGGTGTTACCGTCTGTGCAACGCCAGTCTGCCGGCAAACAGTGTCAAGCTATGAGAGGACACTGGTTTTGTACGGACAACACTGAACTCTGGGAGTTCTATCACACGATTATTGTTCTTGTAGAACACGTTCATAGAATTGCTCAGTCCAGGGATTGCGGTAACTCAAGATAATCTCTTCGTTTGGGTTAGAGATTTTTTTTTGGCAAAACAAATATTCCAATTCAAGAAAAAGTGAATCCGGCCCCATTTTTAATAACATGACACATATGTGAAAAGAAATTCAATTCTGTAATATATCTAAACATAAGTTTAAGTACCTATTTCTAGAAAACCTGATTTGTGGTAAATAAACTTAAAATATTTTTATTTTCCCCCACGGTTGTGGCAATATGAGTTTCCACTTTTCAAATAACGTACTTTTTATGAAAATCTGACTTTATATTAGGGCTTGATAGAAACGATAAACTTATTTTTTCTTCACACTTCAAACATCCTATTAATTTCCCATTTATAAATGGCGCCAAATGGTGGCTGTATCAAATTAAACTTTGAGAGGAAGGCAAGGCCTACACACTTACCGGGAAAATGTAGGCTTCAAAGTACACAATTAAAACTATTAATTAAATTCTTAATTCTGTCATAATATTAGCAAGTCTTTCTTTGATTGTCTTGATGTGTCACTAGACAGATGATTAATAGACCACGATGTGTGGGAAATAAAATTATTAGAAAGGGATTCCAATACTAAAACTTGTTAAATAAAAGGCATTTTTTGGTTCAAATAGGGCGGCGGGCAGAAGGGAATCTAGTCAAACTTGTGTAGTATATGTAGGCCTAGAGAACAATTATTGTTACATTTCAAATATATAAGGGGTTGACAGGAATTACAGTTTTATATCGGGATGGGAAATAAGTCAAAATATCACTTCTTTATTTTTTAACACCTCTTAAATGTTCTTTAGTTTGACACCCCTGTAATCTCTAATTGATGTTTGATTCACTGAAAGGCTGGTTGAGGCTACTTTGAGCTACTTTGGTCACGTCATGACTGTCATGTCAGCAAAAACACACATCTTCTTCTTTGGTGGGGAGAAATATTTTTTTAGCCTGGAAACTTTGATTTGTTATAGAAATATTAAGAATTAAGCTATGATAGTGCACTTGGTAATAGTTTTTCTGGCAATTTCAGGAAAAAAGCAATGTCGTAATAATGTTTATAGTTTGGATATAATTAATTCTCATTAAAATAAACATAAATGACAATTATTTGTATATAAAAAACCAAATAATTAATTTCAAATAACGATTCAATTTCATTTTTTGGGGCGCATGTATAATACATTCAGAAATATCACAAAGATCTTTAAAAAGAATTTTATTAGGTTTTATGCCCTAAGTAACAGCTATTAAAAACGCATCTCGTGATACTTAGGTGTTGCCCATGTTCCTAGTGATTGAACTAATGTGGCTCTCTGGTAATAAACATGTAAAAGAATTTATAATAAATATGTAAATTTTCTTTTTCAAAGTCCGCTAATGCAAAATTTAACTCATCCTTCTTGTTTCTCGAGATGAAAAAACAGCATCTTGCCTGACTGTCACCAGAAATAAGGAACATTGACCAGCTATTCAGTTCATAATGGTACAGCTAGATTTCTAAACAAATTGTTATTCTGTAAGAATATTGACAGAATAATGACTAAATTGAGGTATCAGCAATCCCTACTGTGCATAATTTACCAAGTACGAATTATTTGTGTTATGTGTGAAAAAATAAATGACATTGTATATGTGTGTTATGTATTTTTATATACAAATGTAAATATTTATTAGAAATATAAATTATTTTTTTTCACTTTAAAAAAAACCCATTAAACACCGATGAATATGTATAAAATAAAGTTTACTAAGCGTGTTATAACATTAAATAAATATGATAGAATTGTAGAAAATGAAGCACAAATAAAAAAAATAAAAAAATTGATACATACGTAGAAACACTTTTAATATCTCAATGCCACATGGCATCTTCCTCAGGAAACGGACTAGAAAGGAGTAATTTAGTTAGAGGTATTTAACATGCTGAACTGACTGACTACATCAATACTCGGTCACTCTCCCCTCCCCAGGACACCAATTAATCAATATTAGGGTTTGAAGCTTTGACTTGGCTTGAAAAAAAAACACTTCAACTTCGACAATTATGAACCTTTGCCAATAAAACTCCATTCTGAATTGTTATACAGATTAAAAACTAATATTTATATGAAAAAACCTGAAGTAATTGATTTGTGTGTTGTTATAACGACTTAATATATCAGGTTATAGATGTATAAGGAAAACCTCTTTTGGCTTTATCAGGTAATTGTAGGGTCTGCGAGCTTGGGTGTTTTCATTCGAGTCGAGTATTTCTAAAAGATACCGAGTTTGAGTATATTCATGATTTTCAAATATAAAGAGAATATATTTGTTTATTTTAAATGTCAATATCACATCTTTAAAATAGGAACACCACTCAATAGAAATATATGACCTAATAGTAAAAATGATTAAAATTTTCAACACTCGTGTCTTTAAGGACATTAAAATTACACTAAAAATTATAAAAAGGAGTATTAAAATGAATAACTGCATTATGGTTTGAAAATGTATATGAAGAGAGTGTAGAAACACTGTAAAGTGATAGTGAAGGAATCCAACCTGAAAGGATAGTTAGTTTAGGCTTACATTAGAACACACACTTCTCTCTTCATGTCTTCTTAAACTTTAACACTTTCCACTTCTTCAAAACTTCCACAGTTGCACATTAGACCTATAGGAACAAACACACTTCTCTCTTCATGTCTTCTTAAACTTTAACACTTTCCACTTCTTCAAAACTAGTCACAATTGCACATTGGTCTGAATTTTCAGGTATATTACTTTTTCATTAATGTCTCTTCCGTAAGTCCGTGGTCCGTAAGACATCGATGCTACAATATCAGATTGCTCTGATCACAGAGTCCTTATCTGTAAGTCAGTACGCCGTAGAAGTTGATCAACTTTAACTTTCTAAGGACTAGTTTATATGGACTACCAATCACAGCTGAGAAAATATGTGCGTGCGCGTTGGGATCCATCTTAAACACCAAAATAAATTGTTTATAATTATATTTTATTTTGTGAATGGTTATATTCTTGTTAAAGATCAAAACCCATATATAAATAAAGGAAGCACGAAAATAATATTAAAAGTGCTTGCTTTGTTTACATTTGGAATACTAGTACCTACAATTGGTTTGCATTTTCAAGCTAATTTATTTTAAGAACAATTGTCGAATATATTTATTGCGATTGTACTACATTTTAATTATATCCTGGAAGTTTTTTATAAAAAAAAGTTGTTTTTTATTTTATTTTATTGATCAGCTGACTGATTTGCACTCGCACCTTGCTGTAGATGATTTTCTTTCCAAGTTTTACATTGGGCAAAGACTCTTGACTATCACATTGGTTGGAACGATGCCGTGATTATGGGTATAAAGTGTGTAATTATGAATGGAATTTCTTGAGGACCAGGACAGCGGAGTATGGACTACACATACGTAGTCTGTGTCGAGGCCGTAAGAAGAAAGAGAGAAGTGTTTTTTTTATATCTAGGCCTAACCTAACTAAGTTTACTTCCTTCAGTATCACTTTACATTATTGTAGTGTGTTTCTACACTGTCTTGATTAAAAGTTAATAAAATTTACGTTTCATAAGCTAATATTTCCCCAAAAAATGCTTCGGTAACTTAATTTACCCTATAAGAAAACATAACAATAATAAACAGTTAGATATTTGATGTGTCCCATATTTTGTTTATTATTCCTTAATGTAATCGTGCATCATCACGTCTTCTGTTCCATTTCAATTCCTCTATGCACAGTTGCTCATGCGTCTTGTTACACAATCTTATTGAAAAAATTATTTCAATTCAATTTTTAATGATTATAAAAGTTAATGCTCATAATTTAATATTAAAACTAATACGACTAAAATAATATTTATAGTAGAGATGGACCACTAGAATCCTCGAATCCACCGAATCCTGACAAGTATTCGGTATTTTACTGGATTCAATGATCGAATCTTTCACCTCATAAACAAAGCATGATATGTTAAATAAAAAAATTACTTAGTTAGGCCTATTTGAAAAGCACAACTTAATCCGTAATATTTATTTTGTCGGACAAAAGAGATAAACATGAATAAAATATTCTTTAAAAAAAATTTAAAAAATTGTTAGGTGTGGAAAATCTTACGTGCCTAGTATACCTACCTTCCCACCTCACGAACAATCTTGTAAATATTTTAATGAACACATTAAAACTCTTCAAAAAATGAAAATCAAAACTGGAATTACAAATAAACTCGAAATAAATTAAACAAAACATTGTGCAGTTGTGGAAGTTTGAAAAACTGGGAAGTGTAAAAGTGTAAGAAGAAAGAGAAAGGTGTTTTTGTTAGTATCTAGGCCTAACCTAACTATCCTTTCAAGTTGGCTTCCTTCACTATCACTTTACATTAATATAGTGTGTTTCTACACTGTCTTACCCACCTCGGTGGTGTAGTTGGCTAACGCGCTTGTCGTGGTGAACTCGACTGCTGAGGACGGGGAGATCGAGGTTCGAATTTCGGTCGGGTGAACTGAGGGTGGTTTTTCCTAAATGGTTTTCCACTCTCCCTCCACGCAAATGCGGGTTCACTTCCTCTAATTAAACTTCCCCAATTCCTAATCCATTAGAGTAATTAGTACTTAAAGCGTATAACCCGAACGGGTAGTAAGACGCGGTGCTATTGTATTAAAAGTTAATACAATTGACGTTTTAATAAGCTATTATTTCCCCAAAATATTCTTCAATAACTTAATTTACCATATAAAGAAACGTAAGAATCATAAACAATTAGAAATTTGAAGTTTCATATTTCGTTTATTATTCCTTAGTGCAAATGTACATGATCACGTCTTCTGTTCCATTTCCATTCCTCTATGCTAATTGTACATTATTTTATTGAGAGATTTACTTCAATCTAATTCTTAATGCTTTTAAAAGTTGATGCTCATATTTTAAAACTAAAAATAATATTTCAACCAAACAATATAAAATAGTAAGTGCTTTTTTAATATAAATGTGGTAAGTTTGGTAAAATATCTATTGGAATAAATAAGACCAACATTGATTTTAAACAGGTTAACTAACATAATTCTATAACTAAATAGTAACTAAACTAGAGCTAGTTTTGTAGCTACACGTATTAATTAATATGAGTTTTAAATATCTTTAGTTTGAAAACATTTAATACGATACATTTTTGATATTACATTTTTAATTTAACATAAATTATTATTTTAGAAAGGGACCAGGTGAAAATGTTAAAAAGAATCATTCAATTATCATCTAGTAATTTCCTTATCAATTGATTATTTTCATTGCTTTGTCATGACAATACAAGTAAACAACTTCAATCATGTATAGTTCAAAATGTCATTATTAATGTAAATTGAAATTAATTTTTAACAATTTGTTAAGTAACCGAATGATTTATAAATGAAAATGCTGATATCTCAATTAAATAAATTATGCTTACTATTGCATTTTAAAAATTGTTTATTAAGTACATCAAGTAGAAGCTCGAAAATGACGAGCCTACAAAACTTTCGATCTCGAGCTTAAGCATCAAGCTTCGAGATCGTGATCGAAATACAAGTACTCACAGAGCCCTAGTGATTATCTAGGCTTGGTGATTACTCTTCCCCCTATGTCAATGTTTTAATTCCAAAAATCAATTTAATCATTGATAAAAAAAACCTTTTTTTTCTAATTTATTTAAACTAAAATTTTTGTTGCGTTTAATACAATATAATCTTTTAATATCCAATAATTTCTCTATCTTAATTTAAAGTCTTATCTTAAATTGACACACTCTACTTAAATTTTTAGAATGTTTTCTAGAATGTTAAAAAATCAACAGTCTAAGTCAAAGTCTTGACATACCAGCTCCAAAGCTCTGGTTGTAATATTTCATTCTAATCTCATAACTCATGTTTATTTTCAAAACATGCAATTAAATTACTTCGAATTTGTTCATATAAATATTAATTCTTATCATACATATATGAAAATGCCTATAGTAGGGTTGCGTTTTTAGCCGTCAATATCTTCATTGTCTTCATAATTCTCGAAGCCAAGGTGAGGTTTCACAACCCCCTAGTATATAACTTTGAATTTAAAACAAACAAAAAAATTCCAGAGTACATCTGTTAAGGTCATTCGAAGCTAAACATTTTATTGCCTAATTTTAACAAGTGTATAATTATAAGCTATACATAATAATGCAATGATTTCAAATCATGACATTTCACAAGTTATAAGGAGTGAAACTTGTTATTTTTATCGATATCATTAATAAGGTGATGTAATAAATGAGTAGGACTAAAATTGAGTGTAACAAGGCATTCACATGTGGTGTACACAATGAAATATATTTTATAATAAAACAACAATTAGGGATGGAATGTTGAATCATTTGAGTTTCGAGGATGTGATTTTTTTTTTATCAGAGCATCAAATCCTCAAGAACAATTTTTTAGAGCTCTTATACTGAATTTTGGATGGTTCAGGACCAATTATAATTATAGGATGAACTAAACCAGACTCCGGACCAGTAATTTAACATTTAATTGAATGGATTATAAGTAGAGATGTCACGATACTTGTTTCGTTCGATTCCGATCCTTGAGTTCAACCTCAATTTTTCGATTCCTATTCTTGACCATTTCCTTTATTTTTCCAAGCATTATTGTATAGAAAATCTAACGTGCCTGACAAATATACTTATAATTAATACAATAAATTGCATTCTTACCTCTTTGTTCATTGGCAGCAGTGTAAAGTGTGAACTGTGTTCTTCTTTTCATTGTATTGTTTGTCCCCCTTTTATATGTTTCTATCCACCTCTCCTGTACCTTCTTCCAAATATAATACATATTTTATAATGGAAAGAAGAACATATAAATTTATTAACTACAATGATTTTTATCTTATTTTTATTGAACTTTATGACCGGTCGAACTTCCCCAGCTTCTTCTTTAAATATTGTCCACGGCAGCCGGTGGGTCCAGTAGAGCTTCTCAGGATTAATTAATAAATGGTGGGGGTGCAGAACTTAACCGATCAAATAAGTAGAAATTTATGAAGTAGATGCTGAAGTTTTATTTTAAATAGACATTAATAGACATTTTAAACTGCTAATTAAATAATGAAAAAAAAAGTGTTGCGCCATTTCTAACCCTTCTCTAGTTTCTTGACTTTCTTTCTTCACCTTGCAACTTTACAGCAATAAAGTGGCGCCAGATTGAATCAATAATAACCACATTGAATAATTCGAATAAAAATGACGCTAACTGTCACACGATGAACACGGTCAAGGAATAACCTTATTTTCCGACTCATGACACGGCATAACGGTGTTCATGATTAGACAAATTAGCCCCTAATACTCATTATCGTGTTACTCGACATGTGTAGCTAAACACCTCTTTACTGTTCGGGAGCTAACCGGGAAGTGTGTCGCGTCTGACGCTTCGCTTTCACATAATGTCAAACTTAAGAGTTGCTGAGTGGCTAGCTGTTTGCGTCAAACCTCCCCTTTCCACTGTGAAGCCACAGGTGCAGCTCACAGCTTCCGGGTACAGATAAATAAAATAGCACGATGCTTAAAATGAAAGGTTAAAGTAATAAATTTAGATGAAGCTATGATTCCAACAAACAACTTTAACTTTTAAATCAAATAGTTTTCATTTGAGTAAAGGCCTACAAACGAATTTGATTAATTGAAATTTAAAACATATATTGCTCACAACTTTTTCCTTTTTCTCCCATTTTTTTTTTTAGGGACGTTGAGTTGCGCGTTTCACACTCCTCCCTGATGAGTTCCGATAGAATGAAACCTAGGTCGGGAGATTGGGCGGTGACGATCAATTTTCTTTAAGAGACATCCATTACTTCTTTGTCCATTGGCAGCAGTGTAAAGTGTGAACTGTGTTCTTCTTTTCATTGTAAAGGCCATATTGAGTTTGTCCCCCTTTTATATGTTTCCATCCACCTTTCCTGTACCTTCTTACAAATATAATTACAACTTTGGTTATAATTTGGGCATCTTATAATTAAACATTTGATAGTAATCTAGAGATTAAATTAGGCCTAGAAAAGAATAATACATTGAAGATGCTGAAGGTTATTTATTAAAATATGCTAAATGATTGGAAAACAATAATGTACTATGAGTGTAGTACTCTCAGTATCTTGATTATATTAACATGTTTTCTAATGAACTAAAGGGGGGATTTTGGTAAAGTGTCTTAGAATATTATAACTATTGGATACTTGCAATCCTATAAAAACCGTAGTGAATTTAGTGGTTTTAAGAGTGGCATTAGATTAACAAAATACTGCTAAACAATTGCAAACAAATGTATATAAAGGAAATGGTCGTGAACTAAGGGCCTAAAACCCCAACCACTTTACAACTTATCTTAAAAACTGAAAAGTGACCAATAATATGATAACAGGAGAGTAGCCATTTTAATTAAATAATGTTAGATAGATTACAGAAAATTACCATTCCTAGTCTATGTACATATTATATACGGTATTCATGTATTCTGACAGTCTCACTTAAAAAAAAAAAGGTGTCAAAGTAGTTGATCTCTTGTTATTGACATATTCGAGACCATTTATTTTTCATTCAGAACACCTCAAAATGTTAGAGTCATATTATATTCAGGTCTTTACAGTATATTTACAATTTACCAGCAATAAAACTAAACTAATATGAGAGATAATCGATTAATACCCAATTTGAATGTTCCCGTTCTGTTTTTTGTTTTTTATAAGTTAGAATTGTATTATTAAGATCAATTTTCGATACTTTTGATACCAGTAAGAATCAAAGGTATCGAGTTTGACAGCCCTAATTATCAAAAAGAAAGTTAAAATTTAGGTACTATTTTTATTTTCTATTATTCTTCGTCTTATGTTGATAATTTTTTACAAGATTCAGATTCGTAAAAATAGTATATTCTACTCAACTCTAATAATATTATTAGTCATACTAAATGTTTTTGCCCCATACATTTATTATTTTTATTAGCACCGCGTCTTACTACCCGTTCGGGTTGTACACACTTACGCTAATGTGTAATGGTAGGGTGATTGTGAGATGAAATGGAGGACCTACAGTTTAACGTGGAATCCGAGCCACGGCGGAGGCCTGGCATTCCCCACATTCACAAGATGTCTTGTCAGAGGTGAAGGAAGGGTTTGGTAATCAGATAAATCTGTGCCTGGACCGAGGATTGAACCCCGGCCGCCAGCATAGAAATCTGACACCTTACCCCTAGACCGCCAGGTCACCCATACATTTATTACTTTACCTTAGCAATGACAAGTAAAAAGCATAAAATAGCAATTATGAACCATTGTCGATAGTATGTGAGCTGTAATGATCTAAAATTATTTTTAAAATTGTGCAAAAATTAATTTTCGAATGACTTTGAAGAAAGTAAAGGATGTGCCCAAAGTTTTGTTTTTTTAAATGATAACTTGTGCACCTACAATTTTCTGGCAAATGTTCAGGCCCTCCCGTTAAATTCACTGAAATGGCATAAGGTTTTACTTTTGAGACAATAAAATGAATTAGTGCCTAATGACTTGGAAATATAAGATAGTAACGTGTAGAAACACTGTACAGTGATGTAAAGTAATTGACAGTGAAGGAAGCCAACCTGAAAGGATATGTTAGGCCTGGATAGAAAAATATAGAAATGAAGAGTATTATTACACTATACTATTATAATTTTGAAATAATAAATTATAAAATGGAAAAGATAAGTATACTTTATTTGATTCTATATAAATAAAAAAGAGATAAAAACACATTTTATACCGCTGTTGTACAATGCATTGTAGCTAGTAAACATAAGTTATTAGTCACAAAGTACCTAAGCAAATGGATTTTAAATTTTCCATCATGTCAGGAGAAAGATTTTAGCTCGAGTCCATTATATCCCAATTTTCTTTCAGAGAATCTGAGTTTTCTTTTGTAGGTGTTGGTTTTTATTAGAAGTTCTCAGTATTGCCATCTGAAACATAGGAATTTCAAGTATATTAAGTGTGAAATAAATTGACTTAGGCATGTTATAATTATATATATCCATAAATAAACATGTTAGAATTGTAAGATATGAAGCACAAATAAAAGTAAAATCGCTAAGGCACATTTAAAAATACTTCCGTATTTCTATACTTCATGGCATCTTGTTCAAGAGGTAGTAGACTGAGCAATCGTGTAGAATCAAAATATCGAAGTTTTTAAAATGTGTGTTATTATTATTATTAGCACCGCGTCTTACTACCCGTTCGGGTTATACGCACTTACACTAATGTGTAATGGTAGGGTGATTGTGAGATGAAATGGAGGACCTACAGTTTAACGTGGAATCCGAACCACGGTGGAGGCCTGGCATTCCCCACATTCACAAGATGTCTTGTCAGAGGTGAAGGAAGGGTTTGGTAATCAGATAAATCTGTGCTGGGACCGAGGATTGAACCCCGGCCGCCAGCACAGAAGTCTGACACCTTACCCCTAGACCACCAGGTCACCAAAATGTGTGTTAAAATAGATTTTAGAAAAATCCTATCATATTTATTAAAGGACATAAAAAAGGTAGAGTATAATTAAGTTTTTTATTTTTGCAAGATAAATATTTAAAATACAATTGAGATCACACTTATTAAAATATATAAAAAGACTTACATCCCTTTTCGTTATGATAGGGAATTTAACGTATGGGAGCTCAGCTTAACTTTCTTGCAATTGCATGTGTCTTAAAAATGTAGTAAGACACTATTTTTACAAACACACATGTTTCCTTCCAACTTTCACTGATGAATATATTGGTTACTTTATTTTATGTAAAAGGTCGGAGCACTTGATCATAATTGAAAATGCTAGGTACTCACAATCTAAGTACTTTGTCCTTTCCCCCGCTGGCTACCCTGGCACCATCTGGGGACCAGTCGACTGCATACACCTCGTCAGCATGACCAGGCAAATCTATTTCTAGCTTCTTAGATTTAGTACTCCACACTGGAAAAATGTAGGTCAAGTGCAAAAATCTTAGTTTTGACGGACAGTACACTAAAAGCTTGACGAGGCCAGAACCAAGACTTGTAAAATAATGGAAATATATAGAAATTATACATTGGCACTAGTGATGGGCATAATCGAATGATTTTAAGAATTGAATAATCATTCGATTCTTTGAAAAATAATCGAATTAATCATTCTAATGAATTTGAGAAGTAGTAAAGAGTCGGTAATAATCGGATGTTTACTACTTCTAAAAGTAGTTACCTACTATTTGCTGGTTCTGCTTTGTGCTACTATTCTCTTCACCCTGCTGTCGAATATCCCAACACGCATTCCTTTGCGTTTGCAGCTTATCAACCTTTTCTATTACTGCATTTAGTTCCTTGTGACAGTGTCAAAGACCAAAGTGCAGCCACAACAAAATACTATACAGTGAAAAAGTGAACGCATTTCTCCAATAAGTAGCTCGCAATTAATATAAATACTTTTGCATGAGATTAATAATTAAATAAAGAACATACGTTTCCCTTTGTGTTTAAAAGAGTCGAAATAATTTACTCTTTAATGTTTACTTAACATAACAAAAATATATAAGCTTACAATTGTAAAATTATTTCAGTGAATAAAATTATAATACGATCTGAATATTACGGCCGGGCAATGTTTTATTAAATACATTAAAAGTATATTCTTATCTACTTAATAAATTTAAGTCAACATTGAAAAAAATATTTCTCAAACCATTCGTGCTATATGCGATTAGTTAGTTAGGAAGGTAAAATTTTAAGGAAATGAAAAAGAACAATATTCACGTAGTAATGTAGCAAAATATTCGAATCATTTTGTAATTTCCATTCTAATTATTTTTGGCTGTTATTCGATTGTAAACTGTACAACCACTTAAACTTTGTATTAAATTAGCCTTAGAATCATTCGAATGCGTAAGGTTGATTATTGTGTAGCAATCTGGACTATTTATTGAAAATGAACCTAATAGAAATGAAGACCTGTATAGAGATAGCCTGGAAACATTCATAATCATAAGGTCGATTTTCCTCAGCACTTCTGGCAAGGGTGGGGTAAGGGAATGAATCGGCCAGCTCGCGTCAAGTCAGCTACTGTTTTCATTCGAATGTTTTTCTCATTCGAATGATTTTGAAAGAATCGAATGAATCGATTATTCAGAATAATCGAATGAATCGATTCTATTCATCCAATTCTGCCCATCACTAATTCACACAAGTAAAACAATTTTAAGTCAAACACTTGAGTATATACTAGGGATGGGCCCTTCAAATGCTAAAGGATATTTGAGATTCAAGGATTATATAAAATTTGTTTTAGAGCTTTTATAGTGTCTATTGGTGGTTCAGAACCAATTATAATTATAAGATGAGCTTAACAACAAGGCCCCAGATCAGTAATTTAACACTTAACTGATTGTAAGAATGTTAACATTCTACTATATTTATATTGCCTCTTATGTCCACGATTTTTTCCAAGATTCAAATTTGGGGCTAGATGGTAAATTGTAGATTCAGGTTCGGCCCAACTTTAGTATATACCTTTGAGTGTGGAGTCTGAAGATCCAGAAACCAGCAGCCTGGAGTCTGCGGACCACGCCACTTGATACACAGCCTGTACATGACCTCTTAAAGACGCTATGAACCTGACCAGAAATTAAAAATAACAAGGCAGTGAAATTAACACTTTCTAACAGTATGTTTAACATGTGTTCTATTTGTTATAAATATACATTAATTTAAGGAAACAGAAATTTGATGCTGGATTTTAAAGAAATGTACCAGTGTTTTGCCCAAAAAAGGACAAATAAAATTAGGGGTGCGCAAATTCCACATTTTCAATTCAAAACGTTTGAATATTTTTTTTATGTTGTAACTAAACATATTGTAACAAGATTAGTGTCTAACAGCGGGATCAGCACACTCTCATTGTTTACCCTGGCTGCGCTCCTGTCTCCCTCCTTGTCTAACAGCGGGATCAGCACACTCTCATTGTTTACCCTGGCTGCGCTCCTTGTTCTCTCTGTCTCCCTCCTTGTCTAACAGCGGGATCAGCACACTCTCATTGTTTACCCTGGCTGCGCTCCTCCTGTCTCCCTCCTTGTCTAACAGCGGGATCAGCACACTCTCATTGTTTGCCCTGGCTGCGCTCCCCGTGTCTGGCAGGTAGGCAGTGTCCTTTTCACTTGACAGGGAGGAGGACGAAGACATGTCTGGAGAGGTCTGGGTCCTTTTAATTCTAGAAGTGGAGGATTCCAGACCCCTATATATACACGCTCAGCGATAGGCAGGTGTGTTCAGATCTTGGTTCTCAACCAGCGAGTCCGGTGTTCATGTGGCACGCGCCTGTGTGTGTACGGCGCTGGGACCTGTGGTGGGATGCCGTGAGTGTCTGACAGTGAAAGTAAATTGTACCGTGAACGAACGTTTTAAGAAACTGATGTTTCAATATCTAACTAGTTATTCAGTATTTTTTGTTAACAAGCTGTTTACTTGATTTGCTGTAATTCTAATTTATGTGTTTTCATTTGTGTATTGATTTACAAACAACTGTCTATATTACCTGAGTCAGTGAACTGTTTAGTTATAATTAATCCAGTGTAATTTTATTTTATGTGCTTTCATTTGTTTATTAATTTAAAGACAATTACTAGTATTACTTAGCTCAGTGAACTGGTCAGTTATAATTTATTTGGCGTTATTATATTTATTATATCCTTATTGGTTTATTAATTTACATAATTACTTTGGCTACCTAATTTGTTGAATTGTTTAGCTGTATATTTAATTCTGTTACTGTTTTTGAGTGGTGTTTTTAATAATCAAAACCTCGGGTGATTTGCGAGTATTTTAATTCATATTTAACCTGCAACATACTCCCAATATCCTTAAAAGAACTCGTGGTCCACGCACGGTGATGTGTGACCATTCCCTCGTGACCCTCCCAGGTCACACAAGCCCAACGTTAAAATATGTTGCATGGTTATATATTATCAGGTGTTAAATATAATTTACAAAATATTATATTGCAAACATGATTCACATATTTTTTCCTAAGCTAAGTCACTATCATCATCATTATCAACCATTTCCATCCTGTGGCTGGGTCCGTTTAGTAAAATGCCTCCTATTATCCTCTATCTCCTCTAATTTGCACACTTTCTGCTCCTCCCATCTCTTTATTGGTCTCCTTTGCGGTCTTTTTCTTACATACTTCATTCCCAACATTTTCTTTGGCATCCTCTCTTTTTCCATCCTCATTACATGTCCATACCATCTCAGTCTTGCTTCCTCTACTATCTCATGTACTCCAACATCCTCATTACATGTCCATACCATCTCAGTCTTGCTTCCTCTACTATCTCATGTACTCCAACATCCTCATTACATGTCCATACCATCTCAGTCTTGCTTCCTCTACTATCTCATGTACTCCAACATCCTCATTACATGTCCATACCATCTCAGTCTTGCTTCCTCTACTATCTCATGTACTCCAACATCCTCATTACATGTCCATACCATCTCAGTCTTGCTTCCTCTACTATCTCATGTACTCCAACATCCTCATTACATGTCCATACCATCTCAGTCTTGCTTCCTCTACTATCTCATGTACTCCAACATCCTCATTACATGTCCATACCATCTCAGTCTTGCTTCCTCTACTATCTCATGTACTCCAACATCCTCATTACATGTCCATACCATCTCAGTCTTGCTTCCTCTACTATCTCATGTACTCCAACATCCTCATTACATGTCCATACCATCTCAGTCTTGCTTCCTCTACTATCTCATGTACTCCAACATCCTCATTACATGTCCATACCATCTCAGTCTTGCTTCCTCTACTATCTCATGTACTCCAACATCCTCATTACATGTCCATACCATCTCAGTCTTGCTTCCTCTACTATCTCATGTACTCCAACATCCTCATTACATGTCCATACCATCTCAGTCTTGCTTCCTCTACTATCTCATGTACTCCAACATCCTCATTACATGTCCATACCATCTCAGTCTTGCTTCCTCTACTATCTCATGTACTCCAACATCCTCATTACATGTCCATACCATCTCAGTCTTGCTTCCTCTACTATCTCATGTACTCCAACATCCTCATTACATGTCCATACCATCTCAGTCTTGCTTCCTCTACTATCTCATGTACTCCAACATCCTCATTACATGTCCATACCATCTCAGTCTTGCTTCCTCTACTATCTCATGTACTCCAACATCCTCATTACATGTCCATACCATCTCAGTCTTGCTTCCTCTACTATCTCATGTACTCCAACATCCTCATTACATGTCCATACCATCTCAGTCTTGCTTCCTCTACTATCTCATGTACTCCAACATCCTCATTACATGTCCATACCATCTCAGTCTTGCTTCCTCTACTATCTCATGTACTCCAACATCCTCATTACATGTCCATACCATCTCAGTCTTGCTTCCTCTACTATCTCATGTACTCCAACATCCTCATTACATGTCCATACCATCTCAGTCTTGCTTCCTCTACTATCTCATGTACTCCAACATCCTCATTACATGTCCATACCATCTCAGTCTTGCTTCCTCTACTATCTCATGTACTCCAACATCCTCATTACATGTCCATACCATCTCAGTCTTGCTTCCTCTACTATCTCATGTACTCCAACATCCTCATTACATGTCCATACCATCTCAGTCTTGCTTCCTCTACTATCTCATGTACTCCAACATCCTCATTACATGTCCATACCATCTCAGTCTTGCTTCCTCTACTATCTCATGTACTCCAACATCCTCATTACATGTCCATACCATCTCAGTCTTGCTTCCTCTACTATCTCATGTACTCCAACATCCTCATTACATGTCCATACCATCTCAGTCTTGCTTCCTCTACTATCTCATGTACTCCAACATCCTCATTACATGTCCATACCATCTCAGTCTTGCTTCCTCTACTATCTCATGTGCTCCAACATCCTCATCACATGTCCATACCATCTCAGTCTTGCTTCCTCTACTATCTCATGTATTACCTGTCCCCTCTTTCCCAGATAACTTCGTTCCTAATCTTGTTTCCCCTAACAACAACTAGCATACTGTTCATAGACTTCATTCCCATGGCCTCCACTTTCCTAGTATTTATAATGATATAACTCAATAAGGAAAACCTCTTCTCGCTTTATGAGGTAATTGTATTATATTTGGAAGAAGGTTCCGATAGAATGAAACCTGGGTCGGGGGATTGGGCGGTGACGATTGATTTTCTTTAAGAGACATCCATTACCTCTTTGTCCATTGGCAGCAGTGTAAAGTGTGAACTGTGTTCTTCTTTTCATTGTAAAGGCCATATTGTGTTCTTCCTCCTTTTATATGTTTCTATCCACCTTTCCTGTACCTTCTTCCAAATATAATATAATTACCTCATAAAGCGAAAAGAGGTTTTCCTTAATGTGGCTGTTGAAAGAAAGAAAGTGTGTCTCTTAGATTTTAAAACTTTGTTCCATTTAAAAGACCTAATTTTGCAAAGTTTTTTTTACAAAAATCAAAATCTAACTATGTAAAGAATTTGGTTGGAAGTAGATTTAACTGTTAAATGCTGATACTTACTTGCCAGTTAGCCCATCCCACAATTTGACTGACTTGTCAAACGATGCAGACGCGATGATATGAGTATCTGGAGAGAATTTCACATCATTGACGAGCTGCTGATGACCAGTCATTCGAGCTGTGGAAACAAACCTAATGTTACAATTCCATTGCTAGAGGTAACCGGAGTGGAAAGGTGGTCAGTTTTAGTTAGCAACACCAAATACAGTTGTGACTAAAACGAGACACTTGGAATTTTCCCTGTAACAAGTTGACTAAAGTTCTTCTGGTGACATGATATGATAGATTGAAATTCACCATATTAAAGATAATACATTTACTATTGACATCAAAGTTTTTTGTAACAGAGCAATAGGCTAAATCATGGTTTAAATTAGGAGGGATATCCAGCACACTTACCTAGGTGATGCTGGAGTAGAAATTATTTAGATAAAACACTAAAAGACACATTTTAAGGACAGTCTTTAACTGTCACAGACAGATGTCTAACTTAAAGATCGTATGCAATAAATTGGAGTTCTTTGCGTAGTTGTAGATAATTAAAACCAGTTGGCTAGTAAGAAGTAACAGTATCTTTTATTTTAACCATCACTCGGGCGAGTAAACATAATATATTTCCTGGCGGCTGACTTAATATTGTGTGTAATGTCGGCTGACTTTGTATCATGCGTGATGTGTTCTTATTTCTGTTTAAAAAAAAGCCGTAATTTGTTTTATTTGTTTCGAGTTAATTTGTGATTCTAGTTTTGATTTTCAGTTTTTGAAGAGTTTTGATGTGTTCATTAAAATATTTACAAGATTGTTCGTGAGGTGACAGTTTTAGAAGTGAGCATGTGCCGAAACGGTCGAGTCCAAGTTTCCCATACGGGTGGGAGGGTAGGGTACTAAGCACGTAAGGTTTTACACACCTAACTTTTTTTTATAATGATTTTATTTATGCTAATCTCTTTTGTCTGACAAAATAAAGATTACGAATTAAGTTGTGCTTTTCAAGTAGGCCTAACTAAGTAATTGTTGAATTAAAAATATTATGCTTTGTCTATGAGGTGAAAGATTCGACCATCGAATCCAGTAAAACACCGAATACTTGTCAGGATTCGGAGGATTCAAGGATTAGAACATTCCGGTGGCCCATCTCTAATTAAAACACATGTTCTTAAAATATTAATGACACCCATTTTTATAAATAGTTAATACTTTTGGAAAAAAAAAGTTAAATAATGAAAATATCGATTTTTAAATTAGAAATAACGCTTAGAAAACATGATTTAAAATAAGAACACTCAAATAAAAATCTAATAAAAAAACCAAATAGTTAAAATAGTTTCAACACTCATGTCTTTAAGGCCCTTTAAATTACACTAATAATTATAAAAAGTTAATAAAATGAATAATTGTATGATGGTTTGGAAATGTATAACATGACAGTGTAGAAACACTGTATAGTGATGTAAAGTAAGTGACAGTGAAGGAAGCCAACATGAAAGGATAGTCAGGTTAGGCTTACATTAGAACACACACTTCTCTCTTCATATCTTCTTAAACTTTTACACTTTCCATTTCTTTAAAACTTCCACAGTTGCACATTAGTTTAAATTTTCAGGTATATTACTTTTTCATTAATGTGTGTTCATATGAAAAACCAATATTCCCGAAAATTTAAAACAATGTGCAACTGTGGAAGTTTTAAAGAAATGGAAAGTGTAAGAGTTTAAGACATGAAGAGAGAAGTGTTTGTTCTTATATAGGGCTAACCTAACTCTCCTTTCAGGTTGGCTCCCTTCACTATCTCTTTACATTATTGTAGAGTGTTTCTACACTGTCTTGATTAAAAGTTAATAAAATCGACGTTTTAATAAGCTAATATTTCCCCAAAATATGCTTCAGTAACTTAATTTACCATATAAAGAAACGTAAGAATCATAAACAAGTAGAAATTTGAAGAATATCGTATTTCATTTATTATTCCTTAGTGTAATTGTGCTTGATCATGTCTTTTGTTCTATTTCCATTCCTTTATGCGCAGTCGCACATGCACATTGTACGGGCTCTCGTTAGATGTTATTTTATTGAGAAATTTACTTCAATTTAATTTTTAATGCTTTTAAAAGTTGATGCTCATACTTTAAAATTAAAAATAATATTTTTAGCAAACAATATGAAATAGTAAGTGCTTTTTTTTAATATAAATGTGGTAAGTTTGGCAAAATGTGTATTGCAATAAATAAGAGCAACATTGATTTTAACCAGGTTAACCAACATAATTTTACAACTAAATAGTAACTAAACTAGGGATAGTTTTGTAGCTAAATATATTAATTAATATGAGTTTTAAATATCTTAATTTTGAAAATATTTATTAGAATATATTTTTGATATTAAATTTTTAATTCAGCATAAACTATATTAAAAAGAATCATTCAATTATTTATTAATCTTCTTAGCTATTTTAATTTTAATTTATTTGTCATGGCTATACAAGTAAACGACTTTAATCAAGTATAATTCAAAATGTACGACAATATTGAATAAATTTACCAGTCGAAAGTAGTTTTAGATCTCAAAATGTTATTAATGTGAAAATTGAAATTAATTTTTAAAACAATTTGTTAAGTAAACGAATGATTTATATGTGAAAATGCTGATATTATCTCAATCAAATACACTATGCTTACTAATGTGTTTTAAAAATTTATTATTGAGTACATCAATTGGAAGCTCGAAAATGACGAGCCTACCAAACTTTCTATCTTGATCCCGAGCTTAAGAGAAGCTCAAGATCGAAATACGAGTACTCGCAGAGCCCTATTTACTATAAATTATTTCAATAGTCTTAGGAGTAATAAATGAGAAATTGAATTCAACTTTAGAGATGGGTTGAATATTTCTCAAATCATTGATTTTTTTTAAAAAAGTGCAATTTTAGTAGTGATAATATTTAAAATTAAATTTTGAAAAAAAGATAGGTAAAGGATTGATACCAATGACAAATGCCATTTTGTTTGTCATATTTGTTATGTGATAAAAAACATAGATACCCCCTTTTGATTAAACTAATTTTATATTAATATAATTTTGTTATTTTTTGTGTTTTTCTCAATAACCATAGTCAATAAAAATTACTTTTAGGCCTACCAAATTGCTTAAAACTGTGATTTCATAATTATTATACTTGAGATATGTTTTTGAGATTTTTACATATCTCGTAACTCTCAAATACTACAGGACTTAAGGATTTGAGCATCCCATCTCTTGAACGCCCTCAGTTATATTCTATTTGGTTCACAAACATATTTTAAATAATCTTAGAACTGCACTCATTAATATTAGATTTTAAGATAATTTAATGGATATGTATACCGATAAGCTTTTTGTTGACTTCTGGCGTCCACAAAAACATGGTGAAGTCATCTGAGCCAGAGACTAGGCGTTCTGTTCCTTTCTTACACGCTTCATCATAGCGCTCCTTAGCCAACTGCTGAAGAGTAGCTTCTGTAAGTATAGTTTTATGGTTTATATATACACAGATCATATTATTATTATTATTATTATTATTATTATTAGCACCGCGTCCTACTACCTGTTCGGGTTATACGCACTTACGCTAATGTGTAATGGTAGGGTGATTGTGAGATGAAATGGAGGACCTACAGTTTAACGTGGAATCCGAATCCCGGTGGAGGCCTGGCATTCCCCACATTCACAAGATGTCTTGTCAGAGGTGAAGGAAGGGTTTGGTAATCAGATAAATCTGTGCCGGGACCGAGGATTGAACCCCGGCCGCCAACACAGAAGTCTGACACCTTACCCCTAGACCGCCAGGTCACCCTCACAGATCATATCAACTATCTCAAATTGTGAAAGAGAAAGATGGTTTATGGTATTCTGCCTCTTATTTACATTTTTTTAATGGTTTGAATTAGAAAGGTCAGCACATTTACCTGAGTGGTGATAGAGTAGAAACCCGCCTCGGTGGCGTAGTGGGTTAACGCGCTTGTCGTGTTGAGCCCGACTGCTGAGGACAGGGAGATTGAGGTTCGAATCTCGGTCGGGTGAACTGGGGGTGGTTTTTGCTAAATGGTTTTCCACACACTGTAAGACGCGGTGCTAAATATTATTTAGGACTAAAAAAAAGTTCACAATCAAAACACATAATTTTGTAATTTTCAGGGTAAATCGTCAAATGAAAG
The DNA here is from genome assembly GCA_901482245.1 of Timema douglasi. Taxonomy (NCBI): domain Eukaryota; kingdom Metazoa; phylum Arthropoda; class Insecta; order Phasmatodea; family Timematidae; genus Timema; species Timema douglasi. The sequence goes on from CABEEJ010001717.1 coordinate 101,018, forward strand.
GGAATGATGTATACCCCGAAAATTACACAATTAAGTGTGTTGTTGTGTTTTAGTTGTGAACTTTGAGGGTTACAGTTCCCTGGTAAGTGTGTAGACCTTGCCCTTTTATCCTCCTTTCAATGTTTAATTTAATATAACCATTTTATGCTATTTTCCCTTTATTCCTTTTCTATATAAAATTACTTCTCACTGTAATTTTTCTTTTGGCCTTTAATTACATTCATAAGATTTAACCAATCGTAATCTGATTCGGACTACAAATCCAATGTGCAAGAAATAATTTCCCCCGTCCCTCTTTCAAGGCTATGCCTGGACTGACGTCAATATGCGGCCATTGCCGCAAGACCTATTACTCTTCCACTTTTCCTACGTCCCTTCCATCGTGCTACGCTGCCTTTAATATGCGGCCAGTCTTATTGTTTTGAAAGGAAATTTAATAAACACTGAAAGGATACATGGGCAAGAGCTACAAGCTCAAAGAGGAACATGATGCATACCAAATATTCACTAATTTAATACACTCGGGAGCTTCCCGATACTCACTGTCGATAGACTTGTGTGTGGCACCGAGTTTGACAGGACTGAAGGGGCCGGTGCGCAAAACATAGTCTGTGCTGAGAGCCAAGGTGTTGACCCAGTGAGCGTGGCCATCTAATGTTCGACATAACACCCCCTACAATAACATTAATGTAACAATGAAAATATATCTATAAATAATTTTAAAAGGGCCTAGTTTTAATATTTATTTAGGTGTGGTTTTTCGCATGGCACATCCTGTACTCTGATAAAAAAAAAATATAGCTACTTACACTCAGCAGAGGCTAATTAATGACTTAACCTAAGGGTAGATATGGCTGGGAAAGGTAGTTTAGAGGAAGTGCACTAAATCAAAGGATGTCACAACTACCCAAATTTACACCCAGCTAAGATTCAAACCCTGACCTGCTCATCAACAGCAACCAAGTGCCATGCAAGTTTAATGCCTCAGACTACTGAATACATTCACTAGTGTAGATTTCCAATTCTTCAAGATCTTTTTGGGAAAACAACTCCAAGTACAGTCGCAAAAAAACAAACTTTTAACCACTTCAATAATAAATGTATTGATAGGTTAAATCTAAGCTACCCTCACAGAGCCAGAGTATAAGGACTATTAATTTGTTTTATGTTAATTTAATATATGAGGGCAGTAAGAAAGTAAAGCCTCCAATATTTTATTTTTTTTACAAAATTTATAATTACTCTAGAACTATGGTTTACATGGAATCCTCAACCATTATTAAACTTGTTATTTTTCTCACAAAGTCACCTTCATTTTATATGTACTTCAGCCACCTCTGAGTCGGGTGCTGTAAAATGCCTTGCTTTATCTTTGAAGGTTCTCACAAAACCTTCACTTTTGCTCATGACCAACCACAAAATAGCATCCACCAAGTGCATCCTTCAACGCTAAAAAAACTGATAGTCAGAGTGTGCCAGATCACGACTATAAAAGTGGTGAGGAAGAGCAGTCCATCCCAATTTTGAATTTTGAAATAATAATAATAATTATTATTATTATTAATTATCATCATCATCGTTATTATTATTATTAGCACCGCGTCTTGCTACCTGTTCGGGTTGTACGCACTTACGCTAATGTGTAATGGTAGGGTGATTGTGAGATGAAATGAAGGACCTACAGTTTAACGTGGAATCCGAACCACAGTGGAGGACTGGCATTCCCCACATTCACAAGATGTCTTGTCAAGAGGTGAAGGAAGGGTTTGGTAATCAGATAAATCTGTGCCTGGACCGAGGATTGAACCCCGGCCGCCAGCACTGAAGTCTGACACCTTACCCCTAGACCGCCAGGTCGACTCGACACCTTACCCCTAGACCTCCAGGTCACCCTTGTGCCCAGTATTGTGTGGGGTCATGAACAGGGGTGGATTGGCATATTCTAAGAGAAGAGACCCAGGGCTACAAACACGATGGCCCTCGGCATATATTAATATCGAACATTGAAGTTTTGTTTAAGTGTAAGCTGAAGTGGTGATTATTATTATTTTATTTAATTCCGAGGTATTTCAGCTACATTATCAAATATATGTCTACTTTTCACATCCATTTCAATTATTTATTCAAGTCGTATATTTTCCAACAGTGGATGGCTAGGCCTGTCGTAGTTTCAAATGTCTTATAATCTAACCTAAAACTAGGACAGACACAACATTCCAATCTTCGGCCGCTAATTTATCGACGTAGTAAACCCATATTTCATCAATGATAAATATTCGACGATGATGGGAATTGAACCTGGGACCCTTTACTCAGTAGACAAACATGCTTCTGACTGAGCTAATATGTCAGATTCTACATTCTACCAACATGAGCAAAAATGCTTCTAAATGTTTATCCAATAGCTGGGTGGGCGTCTTTATTAATATATTTAGGTCGTAAAATAATCCTCCACTCACTACTTTTGTAAATCACTAAACATATTAGTTTAAGTTTGTTTGTTTTTATATATATATATATATATATTGATGAAATATGGGTTTACTACGTCGATAAATTAGCGGCCGAAGATTGGAATGTTGTGTCTGTCCTAGTTTTAGGTTAGATTATAAGACATTTGAAACTACGACAGGCCTAGCCATCCACTGTTGGAAAATATACGACTTGAATAAATAATTGAAATGGATGTGAAAAGTAGACATATATTTGATAATGTAGCTGAAATACCTCGGAATAAAATAAAATAATAATAATCACCACTTCAGCTTACACTTAAACAAAACTTCAATATTGGTTGGTTTTAAATTTGACACTATGTATATATATATATAGTGTCAAATTTAAAACCAACCAACCTGTTTGTTGTTTCTTGGTGTTGTTTATATATTTTTTTTTTTTCACAAATGATGTATTCTGGTCACCTCGGACTTACTCAATTTAACTTTTAATTAAAATTTAACTAAAAAATAATTTAGAATCAAATGAATATATTTATTTTAGTTTAAATAGTTGTGGGGGTTCAAATTAAACCAGCCCCATCCTGGTCCACCCCTGGTCATGAAGAAGAAGAAGAAGAAGAAGCAGCTCTTTATTGTTTTTGTCAGGTCCATGTTTTCAACATTTACCTGTATTGATCAGAGTTAATTGTGTTACCTCTCTCCAAGAGGTGCATAAACAACACTTTAACTTTGTTCCAAAACACTAGTGCTGTTACTTTACTGAGTGAAGGCTGTCTTTTAACTTCTTCAGATGGTGCCAATCCATCAACTGTATCTTTGTTTAAGGGTCATAATGATGAACCCAAGTTTCGTCACCTGTAAATATATGTGAAAGAGAAACCTCTCCCTTACTTGAGAAGTTGTATACGCATATTTTTTCTTGATTCTTTTTGGTTGTCTTGTCAGCATTTTCGAGACTAACCAGGCAAAAACCTTATGGTATCAGAGTTCCTTTATGATGGTCATAACAGCTGGTTTTCTGATACCTATTGCATAGCCCAATTCATATATTGATATAACTCTATAAGGAAAACCTCTTTTCGCTTTATGAGGTAATTGTATTATATTTGGAAGAATGTACAGGAAAGGTGGATAGAAACATATAAAAGGGACGAACACAATATGGCGTTTACAATGAAAAGAAGAACACAGTTCACACTTTACACTGCTGTCAATGGACAAGGAGGAAATGGTTGCCTCTTAAAGAAAATTGATCATCACTGCCCAATCCCCCGGCCTAGGTTTCATTCTATCGGAACTCATCAGGGAGGCGTGTGAAACGCGCAACGCAACTTCCTAGAAGAGAAAACCAAAAAAACAAAAGGGGAGAAAAAGGAAAATGGTAAATAAAGATAGGACCACCTTTCCTATACCTTCTTCCAAATATAATCCAATTCATATATTGTGAGACAACAGTTCTCTTTGCTCGGCGAATTGATCCAGGTCTTGTTGTCCATTGTCACTACCATCACTGGCCGGCCACTTCGGAACTTGTCAACAATACCCATTTTCCCACTCTTAAACAATGAGCTGCGCTCACATCAACGATATTGTCGCCAAAACCACTTTTGAAATACATATGGATTTTTAAAAGTATCACTTCTTCCACAGTAGGGAATTCAATCATCACGCTTTGTTTGATAAGTGTATCTGTAGCGTCCACCATTTTGAACTGATCATGAGCTATACTCACGAGACCAATCACACTTATATGGTGAAAAATAGAAATCTTTAGTGACCACTCAATGACCGCTCAAATTTTCTACAGCACCAGATATAAAAGTAGATAATTAAGATGCAATACTTTCATAGCTTCCTTTTTACTTAAAAATAACCAAAAAATTTGAATGTGAATAATTTAATTAGTCTGGCAGACGAATTATTAAATTATTCAGAAATCTATACAAAATTTGATAGTTAAACATTACGTTCTATCTTTTTTGTCGATTTGACATCTCTACTATTTTTTTATTAGGGTTTAAACTTAGTTAAAAATGAAAAACAATTTCATTTAATAATAGATTATTTTATAATATAATAATATTTAGCACCGCGTCTTACTACCTGTTTGGGTTATACGCTTTAAGTACTAATTACTCTAATGGATTAGGAATTGGGAAGGTTGAATTAGAGGAAGTGAACCCGCAATGGAGGGAGAGTGGAAAACCATTTAGGAAAAACCACCCTCAGTTCACCCGACCGAGATTCGAACCTCAATCTCCCCGTCCTCAGCAGTCGAGCTCAACACGACAAGCGCGTTAGCCAACTACGCCACCGAGGCGGGTAATAGATTATTTTAGAATAAATGTTTCTGTTAATCATCTTCTGAATAAAACTAATAAATTGAAAATATGATTACATTAATGATTTGTGAGAGTTTGGATTTGAGGCCTGATGAAACAAATGGCTAGAAAATCAATCCGCAACTGAATCTTTGATAAAATGCTAAACTAAGAAAAAAAAATGCTTACGTCTGCAGCCCTCCAGACTTTAATAGTTCGATCCTGGGAGCCTGTGTAGATGAGTCCAGTACCGCCCCACTTGACGGAGGTAACGCTTTTGGTGTGACCTGCCAAAGTGATGGAAGCCTGCCCAAGAACTACATCCCAGATCTTCACATCACCGTCTTTAGAGGCACTGGCCAATTTCCGGCAATCGGGATTACTGTGAAGATAGTACAAGAATAGGCATCAGAAAATATATTGATATGTAGTGAAATCTTGTAAACTAATTATAAACAACAGGATATTATATTTGGAAGAAGGTACAGGAAAGGTGGATAGAAACATACAAAGGCGGACAAACACAATATGGCCTTTACAATGAAAAGAAGAACACAGTTCACACTTTACACTGCTGCCAATGGACAAGGAGGTAATGGTTGCCTCTTAAAGAAAATTGATCGTCGCCGCCCAATCCCCCGACCTAAGTTTCATTCTATCGGAACTCATCAGGGAGGAGTGTGAAACACGCAACGCAACTTCCTAAAAGAGAAAACCAAAAAACACAAAAGAGGGGAAAAATCATCAGGATATGTATTATAAATTGTATCTTTGAAATATTTGTTATATTAAAAGTGTAATTTCTTGTATAACTTATGCCATCAAATGATAATATGTATGAAAAATATGCCAATATTGGAATACGAACACACTAACTTTATCTGGAATTTGAATCCCTGTTCACCATTCAGAGACATTTTTCAAATATGTGCAATAAAGTTCTGAAACATCAATGTTCTGTATATTTCGAGGTAGGGTCCTTTTGCATAAGATGAACAATGTGTGGTGACGAAGCAAATCAATGAGAGCAAGTAAAAACATTAACATTTGATAGTGTTATTAAATTCTAATAATATTTACATTTGTTAATATTTATAAAATTGTATTAGTATTTTATATAACTTAAAATATATATTATGTATGTTCTCCACTTAAAAACATGCAAGTGATTTCATTTTTCTGCTTATTCCGTGTAATTCAAAATTGATAGTTAGAGATGGACTCTGTACTGTTCAACTATCAAGACTAGTGTTGTTTCAGCTTGCTTTCTGAATTAGCTACGATTCAACCTAAAATAGCGTCATCAGGATGAAGTTTTAAAAACCTGTGTTTGATTGTGTGAATAAAAGCCAAACATACCTGTGGTAAGGCTCCCAGCTGAGTGCTGTAATCCACTGCTTGTGTCCCGTCAGTTCACGTCCGACTTGCTGACCCGTGTCGGGGTCCCAGACAAGGACACGGCCATTCTTACAACCTGATGCCAATCGCTTACCATCTGGAGACCACGCAATGCACAACACCCAGTGTTTGTGTCCTGCTCACAGAAACAAGGTAAAAAAACAGTAAAAAAAACTTTGCGAGGGAAGAAGCTTGCACCGTGATCTTGAATAAGATCAGCAGTTCCTCTACGAGTTGTATACTTTAGTTCCAACACTAGATACAAGCAACATTTATTATTATTATCATTATTATTATTATTAGCACCGCGTCTTACTACCCGTTCGGGTTATACACACTTACGCTAATGTGTAATGGTAGGGTGATTGTGAGATGAAATGGAGGACCTACAGTTTAACGTGGAATCCGAACCACGGTGGAGGCCTGGCATTCCCCACATTTACAAGATGTCTTGTCAGAGGTGAAGGAAGGGTTTGGTAATCAGATAAACCTGTGCCGGGACCGAGGATTGAACCCCGGCCGCCAGCATAGAAGTCTGACACCTTACCCCTAGACCGCCAGGTCACCTTAGATTACTTCTAAAATGCTTCCTTCTTCATCATAGTAATTATCAAATATCTGTATAAGCTGTACAAGCAGTAAGACATGGTGATAAAAATAAAAAACTCTCAAAAAGTCAAAGGCTATTATTTATGGTGTGGGACTTCTTGTCGACACTCACCTCCAAGTCTCTGATCGGGACTAACAACGACCCACCTGTTCCAACATGTTGTGGAGTCTGCGTGTGGATGTCCCAGAAACGGACTGTGGTGTCACCAGAGCCACTTGCCAAGTGTTGACCGTCTGGACTGAAGCTCACAGAAATGACCGCTTCCGAGTGGCCGGGCAAGGAACTAGAAATAATGGGATATGACGGCTAGCACTGAGAATATCTCCGTTCATAAACAATAGGTGTATAATGAAGCTTGACATTATCTATTGTCATTTTATCAAACATAATATTATACAATGTAAGCTATGGTTATTAGGGAAATAGTTTGTTTTTAACAGAATCTTTTGACAGATCTTAAAAAGTGGCTCAACACTAGTGGGGATATTAGCACCAAGTAAGAACCAATAAACTGTGACCTGACCAGGATTAGAACCAACAAAGTCTACTGGGATATGCTTTACAGCATGAGGCTACGGACAATAAAATTCATTGTGTCTACTAAACTTGACCAATGAAATCTCCGACCTTTTCCCTGATTTCCCCTGATCATTTCCTAAAATTCCCCACTAAAAAAGTATGTCACATCCTTCTAACTCGCCCTCCCCCCCTTCCCTTNTTTTCTATTATTATTTTTTATAATAATAATAAGTTTTAAAATTTGAAATAAAATTGTTTACTAGGAATTAAAAATACATTACACAGCTACAAGCAAAAAAATGACATAATTTACTGATTATTGTGTTTCATATTTCATATGAGTAAAATATCATTTTCCCGGATTTTTATTGTGATTTACCAAATTCCCGACTTATTCCCGTTTTTTCCCTATCACTTCAAATTTCCGTCTAATTCCCGTTTTCCCTGATTTTCTCGGATGGTAGACACCCTGAAATTATTAGTAAATGATAGCAAGTCTACCTTGTACACCTTGTGACAGCTCGGACTCTAAACACTGCCTCTTCTCTGTAAACAATATCGATTAACTTCTCTGTAGAAATATTCTCTTGCTTCAGTACGTCCTCTAGAGAAGTTGTGATTTCACAATCATTAACAAAAAACCTGTCTGGAGCGGCCAAATCCTGAAATAAAGATATCATTAGCATTATATTATTATCATAACTATCACTAGCATCATCATAATTATTTTTATTAAAGTTTTAATTAATATTTAGCACCACGTCTTACTACCCGTTTGGGTTATACGCTTTAAGTACTAATTACGCTAATGGATTAGGAACAGGAAAGGTTGAATTAGAGGAAGTGAACCCGCATTTGCGTGGAGGGAGAGTGAAAAACCGTTTAGGAAAAACCACCTCCAGTTCACCCGACCGAGATTCGAACCTCGATCTCCTCGTCCTCAGCATTCGAGCTTAACACGACTGGCGCGTTAGCCAGCTACGCCACCGAGGCGGGTTTTTATTAAAGACTTATTCTAAGAGCTAGGGATGAGGATGGCAGATTTAGAGGAAGTACATCCATGTTACTAAAGAGAAGAGATGAGAAAATACCAGTGACAATTAACACGTGGAAAACCAGCCCGGTGCACCAGTCTGGGATTTGAACCCAAATCTCCCTGGCAACATTTACTTTGTGCAAGGCGAATCACATTCCAATGAAGAGCCTCTAGTACAGGTATGAAACGTTATTAAAACACTTTTTTAAATTAGGGTAGTAGGTATTTAACATGCACTTTCTAAACACACATATGATATTAGCTAGCACACCAATAAATCAATTTAAGACTTCTATAATGGCGGCCGGGGTTCAATCCTCGGTCTCGGCACAGATTTATCTGATTACCAAACCCTTCCTTCACCTCTGACAAGACATCTTGTGAATGTAGGGAAGGCCAAAACTCCAACGTGGTTCGGATTCCACGTTTAACTGTAGGTCCTTCATTTCATCTCACAATCATCCTACCATTACACATTAGCGTAAGTGCGTATAACCCGAACGGGTAGTAAGACGTGGTGCTAATAATAATAATAATAATAATAATAAATCAATTTAACTTAGGAAAGCACACCTAATATTACACACCTAACAATACCACCTAGACATTTACAAATTTGATCACATAGAAAGCTTGTATACAAATACTAAACTTCATCTGCACACCTGGAATCGAACCAGAGCTCAGTTATTAATTAAGACAATAGATAAGCTATGACATGTCTAGTATAACTAGCCAGTTACCAATAAAATAACACTTACAGTATTGTTTGAAAAATTTACCTTTTGTAAAAGTGTATTGAGAATAAGCTGCAACTTTTGTGTCGTAATGTCAGTCGGGAGATCAAGCAGACCCCCACCTTCAGGCACCTCACCGGTCTCAGACACCAGCCTCCCAAGAACAGTGTGCACCCTCGAGTCATCTTCTCCCATTTTGAAAAAAAAATAACTGACCACAAACATTTGTTATAAACATACTTTCAAGTGTGCGTGTTGTATCACAAAAATGTTGTAATCTTTATATGATGAAGTGAGCGGCAGGGTTGATCCCTTGGATACCGGATCGAATTATCAACTGGAAGAGCCGATTTAATACACGAATGTGACAATGGGGTGTTTATATCTCCATTGTGATCTTCTATTCTATCTCTAAGCACAGTTGAGTGCATTTATTTAGAACTGCCCTTACTGTGGATAGTCACGATTTCAAATTATTATTTGTTGTTACCTTGTCTTACCACCTGTTCAGGTTATAGGCATATGACAAGACGTGTATTAATCACAACTTGAGAATGTGTGGAATGCCAGGCCTCCACCGTGGTTCGGATCCCACGTTAAACTGTATGTCCTCCATTTCATCTCACAATCATCCTACCATTACACATTAGCGTAAGTGCGTATAACCCGAACGGGTGGTAAGACGCGGTGCTAATAATAATAATTAATAATAATAATAATAATAATAATAATAATAATAATAATAATAATAATATAGGCATAGGTCTATGCATGATAATTACTCTAATTGGATGGGAATGAAACATCTTAGAGGTAGGCCTAATCTACCCGCATTTGTGTTGAAGGAGCATGAGAAACCATTTAGAAAAAAACAACACTCAAAAAATGATACCAGGATTTGAACCCTGATCCCCCTGTCATTAGCAGGCCAGTCTAACATTATAGTAACACTTTAGACCATTCAACCAATAAAGTAGATCACAGTTTAAAGATTTACCTAAGAAATGAATAGGGCTCGTGTCTCAGGAGTTTGCCGTGTGCTTGTCGACAGTTTTAGGTAAGTTAACTCGCTCCGGCTATGACTCGGCACTAAATTATGGCCAAAAAACCTGGTAGCTTAGAGCAAACTCATAAGGTAGGTACCTAGTTGTTTTTTGTAAGAAATTAAATAAGTTATAGATAAAAATATGCAAACACCATATTTTTGTTCCTTTCACTAAAGAATGAATGGACACTTGATAAACTTTGGATGGGCAGACTTGCGCATAGTGAGACCAAAACAAATGCATTGTCTCTTCCGAGTTTAGTTTGAAATTTATAGAAATTAAATAGTAGGCCTACTTATATTCAGTATTAGAGACAAATTACAACAATGCAAAAGAACCTTATAAAATAATATTATATTTATACAATTTTAAGTAGGGCCTATCTATAATTATTTGTGATACTGACTCACCCAGGCAGTCACATGGTCTAAGGAGTCACTCTCGTAATAGATTGGATAGCCAATGACAGGGAGTTCTAAGTGTGAATCCCCCATTAAATGTTTTTTATCCAAATGAAATTCTTACTCTCCCTACACACACATGTGGGTGAGTTATATTTACTCTAAATCCTTATTCCTAACTCATTGGTGCAAATATATGAATAGCCTAGATGGGTAGTAAGATGCAATCCATAAATTTTAAAAAATGTGATGCTGGTTATGTAAGCTGGGGGGAGTTGATGAAAAACTAACAAATACATTTTCTTTTGTTTCAGGATTTGTTTTTTTGTTTATGAGAGTTTTCCAAGCACTGATGGTTAGTTTTAAGTAAAAGTGATTCGAGCCCAATAGCCTATAAGTTGCTATCCAGGTTGATGCTGGGAGTAAACAACTCACACAAGTTGTCAAAGGTTCCAAAGTATCAAGTGCTTAGGATTCTGAACCAAACCCTTCCTTCACCTCTGACAAGGCATCTTGTGAATGTGGGGAATGCCAGGCCTCCACCGTGGTTCGGATTACACGTAAAACTGTAGGTCCTCCATTTCATCTCACAATCACCCTACCATTACACATTAGCGTAAGTGCGTATAACCCGAGCGGGTAGTAAGACGCGGTGCTAATAATAATAATAAGATTCTGAATTGTCAGTGGCATGGAGGTTAAAGTTTGAATCTCGGCCTAAATGTAATATGTGTGCTCTCCACACTATTGTGAGCTCATTTTCTCCAATCTGCCCTCTACATAAATTCATTAATAACAAATGTTTGAATGTAACTTAGCATTAATAGAGAAGTACAGAACTATATATTTGCTGTCCCTGTTATTTTATTTTGGTTTTTTTAGGAAATAATGTTGGTTTTAAAGTTATTTTGTTTTACTGTTAGTTACCTTTTTAAATGAGGGTATATATAATAAGCCAACCTTAAAGCTAATTGAGCATCGTGGTAAATATAAACACAAGAGCAAGGTGAATAAAGTTGTAAATGTATGTGGGAAAACTTGTACAGACAAAGTCACTAGACCTACATCAACGAAGAATCTACCAACAAGGCTAAGCAGCGGGAACGGGGAAATCGCGGGCTACCGATGTAAAGAAACATAAATAATCATGAGCCCATGGAAATCGCGGAATGCATAAAATTATATTAATATATGCTGCACGTGGAAATGGCGGGATAAACGACGAGAGGGTTTTGACACAAACCGATAACTTAGCCTAACCTAACCTTTATGTTTAAGTTTTATGCACCATTCCATAAGTGCTTCACAAAAACTCCATGGCATCAGCCCGCAATCTAGCCATAGCAACCGAGCTGCTCCGGTTTGTTGACATTGAATGACAACTTTTGAGGATAGAGGGTGTCATGTAGTCAGCACAACGAACCCTCCTGTCATTAATATCAGTTTTTTAAACCAGAGCCACTACTTTTTCTTCAAGTAGCTCCTCATGTGTCCTCAAGAAGCTGAGTTAACACTGTTCGACCTATTGATTCACAGAAAATCTGGAAGCGCCGAGAATCGAAATGGGACCAATGGATATGTACCGTAACCAAGAACTTTGACCACTAGATCACAAAGGCAATCCCACAATTTCCTCATGCTGTAGGACATATTGAAAGTGAATTCCATTAAGGTTGCACTTCCCACTGTTGGAGATAAGGGTTCAATTACTAATGGATACTCCTTACAAGGACTCCTTAAATATATTTATCTCGGATAAACGTATGGTCTGCCTTATAAAGAGAAAATCTAGATAATACAAGGGTTATGTGAAGTTAAAGGTAATTGTTATATTGTAACTTATTTTACAATAGGTTAATTTACATTAATAGAGTAATATAAATGACATAAAACTTACAAAAGTAGTATTAAGTTTCCTCAGATAACATTAACCGTATAGTCCAGCCAGGTAAAAATAGTTGATTTCACATTTTAACACATACGTAAAACTGTTAGTATTAACAAATTACACATCTAAACACGTGTATGATAAACGAATAATCAACAGCAAGCAGACAACACGATCGTATCGTGTAGATACAGGATATGAACACGATAGAGCATGCCTCTACATAAACATCATGGATAAAATAACAAAAACACAATAAGCTGACAGTTTTGAGCCATTATATGAAAAGAAAAAGTTACCAAAGAAAATAAATTCTAAAAAGAATCATAGAGAGCGTATAAAACGTAAAATAATATAAGAAGCCTAAAATTAAAAATTAAAATTATAAACATAATTAGTACCTACTTAAATATAAAACTTTGAAAGATTTATTTTCAAAAAGTATTTGTTAATTATAGTGCCAAAAAAATAAAACAAAAATACTAATACGGTACAAATGTAGCCGTTTATTATAGTAATGTAATTATTCAATTTAATGTTTACAAATGAGTGACACTGTGCATGGGTTTAATGATCAAGAACACCTATTTAAACTATTTCATACGTTCAATTTTAAAACTATCTGAACCGTTTCGTTATTGGTGATTATTGGGAACAACTGTGGTGAGAACAGCTAGGAGTAACTCAGAAGTTCTCTCTAAGGCGATAAGAACTTGCTTAATTCTACCAGTTCTGGCTTTTTTTAATGGCTGAATTAAACTTGACCTTTTTATTATCGTCTAAATTTATGAAGGCTCAGAAAGTAATGAGGATATTTACAAGGTTGAGATCTTCAATCAGAAAGAGTGAGAAAGAGTTTGAGAGAGTTTAAAATATAGGGAATATGATAGAGAGAATTTGAGAGAGAGAGAACTCAAGAGATGGAACGTTCGCGAGAGAGCGTTTGAGATAGAGAAATCGGTTGGGAGAGAAAGTGTTTTAACCAGAGATTAAAAAAGAGAGTATATTAAAGATAATAATGTGAGATAAATTGTGTGATAAAGAGTGTATCAGAGGGTAGGGACTGTGAGAAAGCAAGTGAGAGAGAGTGAGAAAATATTATAATACAGATAGTGTTTTGTAGAGTGTGTGTATGTGTGATGTGTGTGTGTGTGTGTGTGTGTGTGTGTGTGAAAGACAGAGGGTGAGAGAGTGTGTGTGAGAGCATGAGATAGTCTGATAGAGGGAGAGAATGGAAACTATAGATGTGGTAATCAAATATTACGGTACTTAGAATTATCATTTCCTCAAAATTATCAATATGGAAATAAACTGAACTTACTGTATTTGAAAGAATGTTAAATGAAAATGGTGTAAATAAAACATTACTTTTAAATATAATATCCTCAAAATTAAACGGTAAAATGAAAACATAGTTCAACTCATTTATTTTATATTTTGTTACTATTTGATAAAATGAATGAATTTCTTATTTAAAAAAAAATGAATATCAAACCTCATACATAAATACGGTAGTTAAAATGATTTTTTTTAGCATAATTTAAGATCTTTTTAGTGTTTTTGGCTTATAAATTATAATACATACCAATACATATTTAAACATCATTTTATCATCCACGAAACAAAACGTAGAAAATATTTTTATCAATTCAACAAATTAACTTTTTAATTTTCGAATTATGCTCAATATTATTGATTTAAATGCGAATTAACGATAACACCATTCCAATAAAAAAAAAATGATTCCTGAGTGTAGGCATATCAATTTAAATGTGTTATATGTTGAGCATCCAAAGAGAAAATTGTGATGTGTTCGTACCAACAATTAAAGAGTGAGTTACTATTTTTAAGTCAAAGAGTTATATTTTATTTATAGATCTACAGCCCCTACCTGACCTTAGGCCAAATTACTTTTGGTTTAATTTTTAGTCCAAATGACTTCTTCGGGCCAACTACCACGTCCCCATTTTATAGTATGATTTTGGTAGGAAGAGCAGTAGAAGTTAGTTACTAAAGTTACTAAAACAATGTTAATATATTCATACATAAAGTTATTTTATCTGCAGATGTTACTATTGATAGATATTATTAATATCTATAAAATAACACAAATAATATAGTAAAATATTATCAGAGTTGGCCGCAAAAGAAATATGTTTGAATTTTCTCTACTGTTCTTCCAACCATAATCAGGGTATACCTACCTTGTGTCTGTATCGCCCGTAAAGTCTATCGATTAGTCATATTTTAATAATCGAGTAGTCGACGAATTAATGAATCGATTGCAACTTGCCATCTCATCTTTCATCCAAATATTAAATTTTAAATTCATTCTAGTGCATAGATAAGAGAATACTTCTAGTGTCAACCTAATGACACACTTCACACTAAAGAATGGATGTGGAAACAGAAAGTGTTGCAAAATTAATATTTAATGATGGTTTTCCAGGTTAGCACTTGGCAATGCATTGATCTTAATAATAACAAATATAATATGTTTTGCTAATGATGAATGTCATAAACTCAGATAAGTTTTGTTTATTAAAATAAGACCCGAGTTAGGCCTATCGCATAAAACAAGATGCTCTAGGTCTTGATGGTGCAGTGAAAGAACGACGAGAATATTAATTTGTTTTCTTGATTTAAATTTTTCCTCTCTCCCCCACCCCCCTCATATCCACCGTGAGTGTTTGGACGAGCGGATCCTTACAAGTGGGCACCAACAAACGGGCGCTTGTAAACTGAGCACTGGGAAAATTGGGCGCCGAGTCAATTAAAAAAAAAGAGTTAATATTGTAAAAGATGAAAACAAAACAACTAGGCACCAGTTAGGAATCAAAATAATGTTCTTGTAGGACTTGTGTGTTAAAAATGGGGGGGGAAAAAATTATTTTTAAAATTTGCCACATTTTCTCAAGTTTTATTCTGTTACAAAATGTTGTATACTCCCAACTTAATTTTTAAAAACATTATAGTTTTAGTGGTGTTGTCAATACTTCTAGGTAGGTACCCTATTTCACACTTAACTAAGAGCTATTTTTTTTTGTTCTAGAAAGCTGGAAGGAGGATAATGACTTTCCACTGTACCTTTCCAAGCTAGGTTCTTATGGAGTTGAACAACTTGGTAAGATAGGGCGGAATGCCTCTTTACAAAGAGGTAGCTTTGGATTTGTTGAATAGTCCTTGGCTGTATCCGAATAGTCCAAGGCTCCCTAGTCGGACCCTTGAGTTTTAGACTTGATGCATTCTTGATGATTTTACACTTCTTGCGCTGTTCATAGCGAAGACTGCATCAAACTATTTGAACAGCAACAACCTTATTTAAAATGTCGGAAAACGTAAGTCATTTGCTCTAGCAGACAAAAATATAATAATAGTAAAACTATTGCCAGTCAAACACCGCAACCGATACCGTGAGAACAGCACACATCTGGTAGCCTTCATATCCATGGTGACCAAGGCCTCGAGAAGACTGTATAGGTATTGTTCATGACTATTCAAACAGATCTACACTTGGTCACATGATTGCCAATGCAGCTATCAAGGGCACGAGTCAAGGCGACGCCGCATAAGTAGACTATTTGGATACAGCCCGTATTTTGTTCATGATGGTAATAAATATGAAATTTTGATAACCTACCTTTTACTTTAAAACCTTTCCACTTATACCTATCACTTAGCTGTCAATATACGTATAGCAATATATAAACAAAAATGGAAAGATTATGCAATGATTGAGAATGACAATATTCTAGAGCTGTCACATTAATTCCTTGGAAACTAAATAAGTTACAACCAAACAATCCACCAAAAGTTTGTTTACACCATTCTACATAGTGTAAAAGGGATATTTATATAAATATAAAAGAGTTTTCTAACTTAGTAGTCCTGTTTGTATATTTTTACTAAACAGAACAATGCATCCAACCATATAACCTTATTTATTCTGTGCTCCACATCCTTCTACTCGCCTGGGTTGTGTAGTTGGAGTCGGAGGCTTGGCGGTCAACTCCACAGCCATGTGGGATTTTAAATAGTGGGGTGGATATGGGGAAATTACACACATCTAGATGGAATTTAGGATCAGAATCCCTTTAGGAAAGAAACAGCCAACTGCACACCCCAGCCATTATTTGAACCTCAACCTCATCACCGGCAAATCTAACAAGACAAAGAGTGATGTATACCCCCAAAGAATTTCGCTTTTAAAATATATGTGCCCAAAAAAAACACTATAATAGGACTCCTGTTTTGTAATGAAATAAGTTAATTCGGAGACTAATACTTGATTATGGTTCAAATTCTGGCTAGTGACTAGCAATTAAATTTTTGAAAGCAGAATATAAGTGTTAAGTGTGTCCACTGTAATAAGAAGGTTCCAAGTACTGCTAACACATGGCTAAAATATTCAGTGGTTTGATAATTTGCAGCTTCACATTCTTTAAACTTGTTATCTTGTTTACAAATAATATTGTTATTTTATAACACTTGTGTCTGTTTAGGTAAGGAGCCAGAACGCCTCAGCGAGGAGAAAGCCGTTGTATTAGAACAAACTCAGGAACTTGCGTTCACAAATTATAAAACTTTTATTCAGACAGCCGAGTGTTCGAGAGAGATATTCAAACAAGTGAGTGATAAATAATGATAAAAATATTAGTTTCACAGTATAATGTTCAAACACTAATTACTGTAATGTTTACAAAGTTTGTTGTGGATGTTACATTTTTTTTAAGAAGGACCCAAGGTGGCTCCTGGGATGTTAATATGACTATATTTACCTGACAGGACTGTTCAAGTATTTTAAACTCTCATCACCCGTTTAACTAAACACACAAACAGTGATGTAATATTTATTGGCCTTAAAGGCCAAGTATAGTACTAAATAGAAAGAAACCATATACCAGTAACCAGCCTCGGTGGCGTAGTTGGCAAACGCGCTTGTTGTATTGAGCTGCTCGACTGCTGAGGACGGGGAGATCGAGGTTAAAATCTCGGTCGGGTGAACTGGGGGTGGTTTTTCCTAAATGGTTTTCCACTCTTTCTCCACGCAAATGCGGGTTCACTTCCTCTAATTCAGCCTTCTCAATTCCTAATCCATTAGAGTAATTAGTACTTAGAGCGTATAACCCGAACGAGTAGTAAGACGCGGTGCTAAATATTATTATTATTATTATTATTATTATTATTATTATTATTATTATTATTATTATTATTATTATTAGCACCGCGTCTTACTACCCGTCCGGGTTATACGCACTTACGCTAATATGTAATGGTAGGGTGATTGTGAGATGAAATGGAGGACCTACAGTTTAACGTGGAATCCGAACCACGGGGGAGGCCTGGCTTTCCCCACATTCACAAGATGTCTTGTCAGAGGTGAAGGAAGGGTTCTGTAATCAGATAAATCTGTGCCGGGACCGAGGATTGAACCCC